>CABHPR010147797.1:34427-52927 GCA_902168415.1 Peromyscus melanophrys | reverse complement strand
CTCTCTCTCTCTCTCTCTCTCTCTCTCTCTCTCTCTCTCTCTCTCTCACACACACACACACACACACACACACACACACAGACAGACAGACAGACAGACACACACACACATGCGCACAGGACCAGATAGAGTATCTCTTTCCACATAAACTGTGAACCATGGAATACCTTTGCTAGCAAACTTCAGCAATCTTTGCTTTACACCTCATTGGCACCCACCAAGTAATAGGCTCATTCTTTAATCAGGATGTGTGGTGGTGCATTAGTTGAAACTGGACAGAATCTAGAATCTCTGACAGCCACCAGGTGTGTCTGTGGAGGATTACCTTGATTACATTGATTCATGTGGGAAGAGCCATCTTTGCTGTGGGTGAGACCATTCCCTGGACAGGGCATCTTGCACTGTATAAGTGAAGAAAATGAGCTGAGCACTAGCATGCATTGCTCTCTGTTTCTGATATGGATGTAATGTGTCCAGCTGCCTCAAGCAGCTGTCATGGAGGCTTTCCCACCACGATGCACTCTAACCTGTAATTGTGAGACAAAACAGAACCTTTTCCATTCAAATTGCTTTTGTCCGGGTATGTTCACAGAGAAAAGAAACTGAGACTGCACATGGAAACTTTTTTTTAAAATTATAACTATTTTATTGTTTTGGTTCATGTGTATGAGGTTTTGCCTGTATGTGCATCACATGCATGCAGTATCCAAAAAAGCCAGGAGAGGGTGTCAGATCCCCTGGAACTGGAGTTACAAATGTGAGCCACCGTGTGTGGTGGTATTGTGTTTCCCAAAATATTGTGCACCCTAATAAACTTACCTGAGGTCAGAGAACAGAACAGCCACTAGATATAGAGGCCAGAAAATGGTGGCACACATTAATCCTAGCATTCCAGAGGCAGAGATCCGTCTGGATCTCTGTGAGTTCAAAGCTACACTGGAAACAGTCAGGTGTGGTAACAAGAGCCTTTAATCCCAGGAAGTGATGGCAGGAAGCAGAAAGGTATAAAGGCGTGAAAACCAGGAACTAGCCTGGTTAAGCTTTTTGGCTTTTAGCAGCAGTTCAGCTGAGATTCATTTTGGATGAGGACTCAGAAGCTTCCAGTCTGAGGAAACAGGATCAGCTGAGGAATTGGCAAGGTGAGGTAGCTGTGGCTTGTTCTGCTTCTCTGATCTTCCAGCATTCACCCCAATACCTGGCTCCAGGTTTGTTTTTATTAATAAGAACTTTTAAGATTCGTGCTACACACGTGGATGCTGGGAACTGAACCTGGGTCCTCTGGAAGAGCAGCCAGTGCTTTTAACCACTGAGTCATCTCTCCGTCTTCTGGAAATTATTGTTTATTAATCATGGCTGTTTCCCCAGTATGTTCTGTATGGGAAATGAACCATGACAGCTGTGCTTTGGCTTAGAATGGGTGAATTTGGTAAGCATATAACAAGAAAAAGTAGAGGAACAAACACCAAGCAGCAGACAGATAAGAGCAGCAGACAGATAATAAAATACCATAAGCCAGTTGCTTACAACATGTGGGAGAAATGACAAGGAAAACGCTGCTGCAACTGTCATGTTGGAGATCCTGATGAGGGCTTTCCACGCAGAGCATTTTCCTCATGGATGGACTTGACCTTCTTGTTATTTCACAGACCTTTTTGGATAAGTAATAGTAACTAATTTCTGCTGCAATTGGTTCACCGTCTGGCTATTCTCAAAGGTGCATTTTTTTGTTTTTAAATCACTTTTAGCTCTTTATCACAAAGGCTGGGGTCCGGTGTTTCCTAGGGAAGGGTCTTAGAAGACACTTGAGACACTCATGCTTGAGTCTGAGGTCAGGGGCTCCATCTTGTTCTCAACAAGTGCAAACAGCTCGTGACAGATTGCACATATTGAGTATTTAATACCGACAGTGGTTCTTAACCCTCTGAGGGCTTGTTAAACCACAGACTTCCAGGCTCTGTCTTCAGCAATTTTGGTTCAGGAGATCAAGAAGGTGCCCAGGACTTTGTGTTTTCAAGCTTTCCAGTGGTGCTTGTACTGATGTTCCAGAGCCAATGCTGATATCCAGAAGTTTACTACTCATACATAACCATCTGGGGAGATGAATTCAAGTTCCCCAAAGTCAGCTTCCCATCAGCATGACCACTGAGAGATCTGACTGAGGTAAGAACTTGCTGAGTAGAGATCTGTCTATGTTACCACATGGCCACTTGGCCCAATCACTGTTTGTAGTGATGGGGAACCCAGGACAGGTGAAACCGAGCTGTTCACAACATGGCAGCAAGGTGAGGAGAGAGGGACAGAGGCAGGGCCTCCCTATCCCTTCAAGGGTTGTGCCTCCAGTGACCTGACTTCCTTCAACCAGGCCCCATCTCCTGAATTCCCCACCACCTCCTGATAGTACCCAAGTTGGGGACAAAATCTTCAGCACTCTGCTTTCTGGCAGGCATTAAAGGTTCACACTATAACACCACATAAGACAAGAAGGTGAGCAGGGCAGAGAGAAAAAAAAAAACAAAAAAACAATGTGTCTACTGTCCCAGTGCTGTGACCAACACCGTAATCAAAAGCATCTTGGGGAGAAAAGGGTTCATTTCATCTTACAGTGTATCATGAAGGGAAGTAGATGTAGCAACTGGAGCAGAGGCTGTGGAGGAACACTGCTCACTGGCTTGCTCCCCATGGCTTTCTCAGCCTGCTTTCCTATACATCCAGGACCACCTGCTTGGGGGTGGCACTACCTGTAGCGGCCTGGGCCCTTCCATATCAGTTATTGGTCAAGAAAATGCCCCACAGGCCAATAGGCCAACCTGACTGAGGCAGTTCCTCAGCGGAGGCTCTTTCTTCCTAGATGACCTGAGCTTGTGCCAAGCTGACCAAAAAACCCCAATGAGCACACCATCTTTGAATAGTGCCCTGTAGAAGTTGTGTGTGTGTGTGTGTGTGTGTGTGTGTGTGTGTGTGTGTGTGTGTGTAGACCAGAGGTCAACTCTGGGCACTTTTTAAAATTATTTTTTTATTTTTTGAGATTATACTATAATTACTTCTTTTCCTCCTTCTTTCTTTTTCTCTCTCCAAATCCCTCCCATGTACTCCTCTGTTATCTTTCAAACTCATAGCCTCTTTTTCTTAATTGTTACATATGTATGTGTGTATATATACTTTTCTCCACCTTAGTTTTTGTTGTTGTTGGTGTTTTGTTTTTTTACAGACAGGGTCTCCCTATGTAGTTTTCACTGTCCCAGTACTCACTATGTAGGTCAGGCTAGCCTTGAACTCACAGAGATCCTCTTGGCTCTACCTCCTGAGTGCTGGGGTCAAAGGTGTGCATTACTATACCTGGCTTCTGCCTTAGTTTTCGAGACAAGTTTTCTTTGTGAACCTGGAACTTGGCGGTTCAGAAAGATGGACTGGTCAGTAAGTCCCAAGTGTCCTTCGGTCTTTGCCCACTCTTTCCCTGTCAGGATTACAGGTATGCTCAGCCATGCCTGGCTTTTTCCATGAGTATGGGAAAGTTGAACTCAGTTCCTCATGCTTGTTCAATAGGCACTTTATCCACTGAGCCCATCTCCACACCCGAAAAGTGGTTTAAAGGTTTGGC
Organism: Peromyscus melanophrys; assembly: GCA_902168415.1. Taxonomy (NCBI): domain Eukaryota; kingdom Metazoa; phylum Chordata; class Mammalia; order Rodentia; family Cricetidae; genus Peromyscus; species Peromyscus melanophrys. The sequence goes on along the minus strand of CABHPR010147797.1, from coordinate 49,329 downwards.
TCATGTTGGTCAAAGAAGCCTGGATAGTTTGGATGAGGGACTATTGTTTAACCCCTCCTGTGGTACTGGGGACTGGTGGTTTTAGTATTTTGCTCTTACAAGTGCATACAGCAAAGAAGATCAATGCACATTGTGTTTGTGCTTCGCTGATCGCCCAAGAACACACTCCTAGAGGTGGGTTCTCACTGTTCTCATTTCCCTGACTCATGTATCTTTTTGCCTGGGGGAATAAACCTTATATTCTGCAACCCCCCCCCCCCCCCTTCCTTTCCTTCCTCCTTCCTTCCTTTTTTTTTGGTGGTTTTTTGGGGCCACCCCCCCCCCCCCCCCCCCCCCCCCCCCCCCCGGTTTTCTTAAAGGTCCAGACCCTTAAATCCTCTCTATGCTGATGAAAGTTTCACAGAGTGGAGACAGTAGGGTTAGGGTTGGGTTTGGGGGAGAGCAAGAAGACTCAAAAAGTAGAGAGAGCAGCGGGTGGCACCCCACACTTAGACCAGGGTGTGCCTGGGGACCTGGGTCAGCTGTGACGGTAAGAGTGTGGAATGGCTTAAGTCTGAAGGTTCCCTTTGGGTCTTGTTTTCTGAACTCCAGGCATTTGCTGTAGCATTATTACAATTTTTGTCAGATTCGCATTCCACTTCCATTAGTATGCAATCACTTCAGTCAATTCCATTAAATCAGTTAACTCACTTTCCAAGGAAAACTTTTTATCAGTAGGGTTAATTGAAAACACCCTTAGTTACTTACTGTAAATGGGAAAGAACCATATTAATAATAACAACTCTATTAAATTCTAGCCGAGTCTTGTTACCAGCTGTTGGCTCTGATCATGGAGCCTGTGGTGTCAGTTAGAGGGTAGATGAGTGAACATGTGTTAAGAGATGGTTCGTGTGAAGACAGACGGAGGTCAGACAGAAGCAGACCAATGTCAGATGTCTGCAGAGAGGTTAAAAGAGGGATGGCAAAGAAAACCGTTTTCTCCTGCTGCGTGGGTATGCCATTTACCTCAAGTATCCTGTGCCTCAGGAGGTGGGCTAGGCTGCTGAAGCTTTGGAACGGCCTAGAGAACTCCATTTTAGTTCTTTGAAAGTGTCATATATGTATACAATGAAGTGTGGTCATATTCAACCTCCATTTCCCATAATGTTGGGAGACGTTGGGTGTGCCAGGAATGATAAAGGGGGAGTTGGAGGAGGGGAAGTGGACATTGTGGGTTATTAGTGCAGCTCATATGTGCGGGGGTGGTGGTGGAGGTCGTCTGCTGGAAGGTGAGAAACCTGCCAGTGGCCACACTCTCAAGGAAGAATGGGTCTCCCTCCCCCAGTAGCTATCAACTGCCGACAGAGCCTCTGTAAGGGGTGAGCACCCGACCCCCTCTATGAGGGAATGCTGACTGGTTTGATCATGTAACCACGGCTGCTGTGAGTTCATGACAGTGGTAGTCACACCACATCCAGAAGACAGCAGCGTTTCATAGCGCTCCTCTCTACCCTCCAGCTGTGCCTTCTTTCCACACCCTCTGCTGTGCTGTTCCTTGAGCCTTGACAGGGGTTGCGTGGGGTTGATAAAGGTGTCCGGTTTAGGGCTGAGCACGCACAGACCCTTATTCTCAGCTTTTTGATCAATTGTGTGTGTCTGCAGTGACCGGTGCTCGCTGCTGAGAGTGTAGACAATTTGTTAAACAGATTGACCCAAGACATCAGACTCCCAGGCTGGGGTGGGAAGCTGGCCCCAGGATCTTCGTTTACCATGTTTTGTCTCCAGCTGACTCTCTGGCTTAAAAGAAGACCATTTGTTTGAAAGAAAAACACAACTTACTGTGGAGAACAACTGAGGTTTTTTTCCTCTCTTGTTTTTGTAAAGTATTTCATTTGTGAAAATAATTTTAAGGTCATAGAAAAGACAGGAACACAGTACAAAGATGTTCTGTTCTGCTGGGATGTGTTAATTATGGTTTTCTTATTTGCTCCGCCATTCTCTCTCTGCCCTATAACTTCTGCCTCTCTCTCCACCCACCATGTGTGTATATCTGTATATCGTCTGTGTATCTACATACATGTATCTATACCCCCTAAACTATTTGAGACTGTTAGATACAATATGTACCCTTATGTCTATAGTTCACTGTATATGTTCCAAGAATACGAATATTCTCTTACATAATTACAGTGTGGTTGCTAACTTTAGAAAAATTTCCATTGATGAACTCTTTATCTACCTAGTTCATATTCTAATTTTGTTAACTGACAAGTGACTGTAAATCAACATAATAGCAATCTCCCACCTATCAGTCATGCCCTCTAGGATAGGCTCTGGTCTTTGGTCCTGTATTCAGTCAATTGTGCTACCCCCTTTAGTCTTTAACATGGAATAGTTCCTCAGCTTTGGTATTGTAGAACAGATTTGATGACCCCCTGTAATCTCATGCTCATCATTGCTGGTTGTATGTCATCCCTGGCTAGAACAGTCTATAACACAAGTGTCACACTCAGAGTCATACAGCATCCATCCGCCACTCCAGGTAGCACATCAGAGATACTGCAGCATCCGTCATCCTTTGGTGATCTTTTGGTGTGTATATGTATATGCATGTGGAGGTCAGGGCACAGCCTTAGCTGTTATTCCTCAGTCACTGTCCACCTTGTTTTTTAAGAGACAATCTTTCTCTGGGATCCAGGGCTCTCCAACTATACTAACCTGACTGGCCAGCTGGCTCTAAGGATCCTTCTGTTTCTGCCTCTCCAGTGTTTGGGTTACAATCATGTGTCATCACATTGGGTTGATTTATGTGGGTTCTGGGGATTGAACTCAGGTCCTGGTGCTTGAAAGGCAGCCCCTTTAATCACTCTAATGACTGAGCCATCTCCCCAGCCTGCCTTTGGCCATTTTAATTTTTATTACTTGGTCAAGCTGTTGCCTGGGTTTGCCACTGTACATATGGTATGTTTTCTTTGAAGCTAACACACACTCTGTGTGTCTTAGGGTTTTTCTTGCTGTGAAAAGACACCATGGCGATGGCAACTCTTACAAATGAAAACATTTAACTGAGGCGACTCACTTACCATTTCAGAGGTTCAGTTCACTATTACCACAGTGGGGAGCATGATGGCGTGCAGGCAGACATGGTGCTGGAGCTGAGAGTCCTACATCTTGACTTAAAGGCAACAGGAAGTGGACTGACAGTCACACTGAGGGAAGCTTGAGTAAAAGAGACCTCAAAGCCCGCCCCCACAGTGACACACCTCCTCCAACAAGGCCACACCTCCTAACAGTGCCACTCCCTTTGGGAGCCATTTTCTTTCAAACCACCACACTGTGGGAGGGAAGCCTTATAATCAAGTGAATGCTTGGTTCTTCACCCTCAAGTATGTGCTGTGATTCTATACATGGAGAGTAGCCTGAAGGGAAGGAAAAGATCTAGAGATGCCAGCTAGAAACCTGTTAAACCTGCTATTGCCAACTACATGGGAAATAAAGAAGGGGGGGGCGGTGAGGAAAGAAAGGAGAGAGAAAGAGAGAGAGGAGAGATGGGGGAGGAGAGAGAACATCTGGGAACATTCAAGGAGAGGAGATATCGAGACCCCATACATGGGTATGGTCACCCAGAAAAACATGAGACTCACATTTGCCATTTCCACAGTGAAAATAAAATGTGATCTTAGTTATTGTAGTGTTGCAAAGAGTGTTCTGTATAGATTAGTTATGGCAGGAGGATTGCTGGCCTCTATATATTTACCACTTAAAATCGTGTGTGTGTGTGTGTGTGTGTGTGTGTGTGTGTGTGTGTGTGTGTGTATGTGCTCGTGTGTCAGTGCCGGCACATGCACAACACACTCAGAGGACAGCTTCTGCTGTCGGTCCTCACCGTCCACCTTATTTGAAATCTGGGTCTCTTGTTCCCTGCTGTGCATGCCAGGTTAAGCGGTCCATGAGTGTCCAGAGGTTCTCCTGTCCCCATCTCCCATCTCCTTGCGGATTGTAGATGCACACTGCCACATCAGGTTTTCCATGGGTTCTGGGAATCCAAAGTCAGGTGGTAGGCACACCCACTGAGCCATCTTCCCAATGCCTTGTTGACTTTTGTTGACTAATTTCCTCTTTTCCCAAGTCCTCAGGTCTCAGCAAAAGCCAGTGAAAACTCCCACCATGATGCAGAGTGTTCTCACACTCTGTACCTTCTCACATCCGCTCTTTTGAGGATGTATTTAGCCTTCCTTTTACAATGCACATTCTTTTGTCCTTATACACAAAGAGTGAATCCTGTAAACAGCATATAATTAGATTTTAGCTTCTAATCAATGTCTTATAATTGGAGTATTTGGTCAATTTACATTTAATTACTGAGCTATCTGGGTTTAATGATATCATCTTGCTATTTGTTTTCTATTTGATTTATTCTTTTCTTTGTTCCTTTATTCTTGGATAAGTCAATGATTTTTATTACTATATTTCTCTCTCGTGTTGGCCTTTAATTAGACATCACATTATTATTCCTTTAATGGTTTCCTGAGAAATTACATTAATACCTGGATTTATTAGACTCTTCAAAACGGAACTTTTATCTCTTCCCGAGGGAAGCTGTAGCTGGTTAATTCAGTTTACTTTTCTCATTTTTTGTACCATTGTTGTTAAATAGTCGAACTTCTTACATTAATTAACTTATTTAGTGTGTGTGTATGTGTGTGTATGTGTATGTATGTGTATGTTCATGCACAAGCCATAGTGCAGGTATGGAGGTCAGAGGACAACTTGTATGAGGAGGTTCTTTCTTTCTAAGAATAATGGGTTCTGGGGATTTAACTCAGGTTGTTTGGCTTAGCAGCGGGTGTCTTTACCTACTGAGCTATTTTGCCAGTTCCTTGTTATATGTTAAAACACACACACACACACACACACACACACACACGCACGCACGCACGCACACACACACACACACACACACACTTTTATCAAATGCTTATTTTCATTTAATTAAAGAAAGTTGAGATAGCAACTTGCTTTCTTGATCAGGTGGTAATCCTCCTGCCTCAGCCTTCTATATAGTTGGGATTACAGGCATGTGTTGTGCCTAGCTTCCCAGCCTTCACAGCCATGGGAAATTCATTTCTGTTGTTTATAAATTGCACAGTCTGTGGTGTTTTGTTATGGCACAGCCTCTTCCCCATAATCTCCTTACCACATTGAGTCTGATAAGGAATTTAAAACGGTGAGGATGTGAAGTTCAATGAGATCCGAGAGAATATAGAGACATAACTACATGAAATTAGGAAGATTATAAGAAACTAAGTAGAGACCAAAATTTTAAAAAAGAATGGAATAAAGTATTCAAAACAACTAAATGCAAAAATACAGTTGAAAGCTTCAACAACCAAATACTTCAAATGGAAGAAAAATCTCTGAACTTGATGAAAGGCATGTTGAAATATCCTGATTAGAGGGGAAAAAAAAAGACTAAGAGAAGTATTGAAAGCTTTGGACAGGTTGACAATATAACTCAGTAAGTAAACCAAGCCTGAAGAAGGGAGTTCAATTCCCAGGACCCCATGCTGGAAGGTGAAAACTGGACCAACAAAGTTATTCTCATGCCCACTCTCTCATATACATACAAAACAATTAAAGATGTAGTAAACATTGAATAAAACTCATCAGCTCCGCAACATTGGCCTCTGACCTCCACCCAAGCACTGTGGTGCACCTACCTACTCACGCATACATACACAAAATAAATAAAAATATAATAAACGTATAGGACACAATAAAAGAACGTTAGCATTTTGGAATACATGAAAGCAAGGGAAATAAAGTTAAGAGTATAGGAAACCCATTCAATAAAATACAACTGTTAATTTCCCCAGTCCTGAGAAAACATCAGAAACTCATGTAAAACAAGATCCCAGGGTTCTCCCTGACATGACCAGGAAAGTGTATCATGGCGTTCAAACTCACACTGCTAGTACAAGAGCAAGGAAGAATTTTAACATGTGAAAAACAAGTGCCATGGGACTAACAGCAGATTTCTCAGGGAAACCTTACATGCCAGGAGAATAGAGTGGCCTGTTCCAAATCCTTAAAGACAGTGACTGCCAACCTTAGCCAGCGAGGGCTGTCACTTCAAAATGAAGGAGGCTGGGCGGTGGTGGTGCATGACTTTAATCCCAGCACTTGGGAGGCAGAGGCAGGAGGGATCTCAGTGAGTTTGAGGTCAGTCTGGTCTACACCAATTTGCTTTTTGGCCATGGTGTTTCATTGCAGCCATAGTGGCCCTAAGATACACACACACACACACACACACACACACACACACACTCCAAATGGAAGAATTCATGACTATCAACTCAACCTTACAAAAGACGCATTAGAGAGTCCCTATGTCTAAAAGTGAAAGAATGGTAAGTATCATTGTAATAAGCTGTGAATCCCACTAGAGAAGTAGATACACAGAGAGGACCAGAAGCAAATTAAACATTATCAACACAGCAGACCCAGCAGAAACAACCTTTCTGAACCACAGAAGAGGAGAAAAATGAAGGACACTCAGAACAACTAGAAGAAAACTCATCAAAAATGGGAAGACAAACCAGGCGGTGGTGGCGCACACCTTTAATCCCAGCACTCGGGAGGCAGAGCCAGGTGGATCTCTGTGAGTTAGAGGCCAGCCTGGTCTACAGAGCGAGATCCAGAACAGGCACCAAAACTACACAGAGAAACCCTGTCTCAAAAAACCAGAAAAAAAAAAAAAAAGGGAAGACATCCTACCCCCTCAATCACAACCTGTAAACAGACTAAATTCTCCAACTGAAAGGAGACTTGCTGAAAGGCTAAAGTAGACCTCCACCCCTCAAGGCTCAGGGAACATCCTGGAAGAGGGAGACAAAAGATGGTAAGAGCCAGAGGCTGGGGAGCTTTGCCATGAAGCAGTGTCTTCTGGATGTGATGGACCTCTACACTCATGAGCTCACAGCAGCTGTGAAGGCTTACACACAGGCTGGTACAAGATCAAGCCAGTCAATTCCAGTTTGGAGAGAGGAGAGAGGAGGGGCTCACGACCACCCACCCCTAGCTGAGGAGCTACTGACTTGGATGGCTGCTGCAGGAGGGACAGTCAGTTTCCTTTGGAGCTGTGGCCACTGGTAGGTTGCCCATGTTCCAGTGTTTATATGTTTATATTGAAAGACCCTAACCCTTCAGGCTTACACCTTCCAAGCCCCAGGAGAATGAGGAACTAAAAAGCTAGTTCCAAGGGCAAACTGACTCAGCCATTACTCAACCACCCCTGCCACAATGTAACAATGTAAAGAGATTTCTGTTAAGAGATGCGCTCAACTGTGACTGGGATAATTGCGAGTGTTCCAGGAAAGACCACTGTAACCTTTGTGTAAACTTCACTCCCGCCCTGACACCCCCCTTGAGGTTTCGGGAAGAATGTGCATGCGTACGTGACTGTACCCACCCTGTGATCAGGCCATGATCTTGTGAAATTAGCCTCTAGACATAAATCAATTGGAACGAAATTGTATGGGAATTGTAATCTTATGGCTTTTGTGGGTTTTTTCCTTCAAAAGCACCTATGTGGCTGCAGTAGGCGTGACTCTTGCTCTTGGGAGGAGAGGAGCCCGACTGTACAGCCGCATCAATAAACCTCTTGCTGTTTGCATCAACTGGACCGGAGTCTGGGTTCTTGGGGCCCCCACCCGAGAAGGTAGTACCCTGGGTCTGGGGTCTATCAATATGGCAGCGGTTACTGGCTTCAGTGGGTCATAAAAAAGCAGTTTGTGGGGGGATGTGTTGGAGAGTCTGGGAGGAGTTGGAGGTGGTAGTGGAGGGTTGATACAATTAATAAATACATCGTGTGTGTGTGTGTGTGTGTGTGTGTGTGTGTGTGTGTGTGTGTAGTTCTCAAAGAATAAATGAAATATGTTAAAATGACCCAACACTATTTCCCCAGTAGAGACTTATTTCATGGTGTGCATGGAGCACACAGAGACCCTGAAGGTGAGAGGGTAGAAAATGGTAGTGAAAGCAAATGAGAACCTAGAGCAGGTGCGAGTACAGTGACATCTGATGGAAGAAACATCAAGAGGGAACGGGAAGATGCTGAGGCGGTGTCACCGTGATGATCAGGGGACCCAGGCAACAGGAAGACAGGACTGTCCATCTACTCACGTCTAATTTCTTAGCACCTCATTTTATAAACTCAACACTGTCAGATCTGAAGAGAGGTACTGGCCCCCAAGCAGTAGCAGTCAGAGACTTCAGCACCCACTTTCATCAACAGATAGAGAACAAACAAACAAAAAACGAACAACCAAAAATAAACCCAAAACAACAACAACAACAACAACAACAACAACAACCACAAACCCAACCAACCAAACAAGGAACACCTCTTAAACCATACCATGGGTCTAATGTGCTTAACACACACAGAACATTCCATGCCCCAGCCAGAGAATGCGCATGTCTTTATCAGCACATGGACTTTCTTTAGAGAAGATCCTATATTAGGCCACAGATAAACTAAATGGGTTAAAGCAATATTACCAGGGCTGGGAGACAGCTCAGTGGTGAAACACTTGCCACAAGATTGCGAGGACCTGAGCTTGGACCCCCAGAACCCACGTAAAGCTGGATGCTGTAGCTCATGTCTGTAACTCCTAAACCCCTGGAAGCTCCAGGGCCAGCTAGCCTGGCACACTCAGCAGTGAACACGAGACCCTGTCTCATGCCAGTACACACACACACACACACACACACACACACACACACACACACACACACACACACACGAGAGAGAGAGAGAGAGAGAGAGAGAGAGAGAGAGAGAGAGAGAGAGAGAGAGAGAGACATACACACAAGCATCATACTCACATAGGTACAGTATACAAACAGTGTGGAAGACCCCAAGATACAACATGAAGCAAACGTCCTCTAATTACAGGCTAAGTGACCCTACTTCAGAGATTCAAAATCCAAAATGTTCCAAGCCCTACACTTTTTAATTTGATTGAATTAATTGATTTTTATTTTGAGACAGGGTTTCACTATAGAGCCCTAGCTGGCCCGGATGACCTATGTAGACCTGGTTGGCCTTGAGCACACAGGGGTTTGCTCCCCACTGCCTCTCAAATGCTGTGATTAAAGGTGTGCATCACCACACCTGACATAGCTTTTTTTTTTTTTTTGGCCATGTTCAAAGGCTCAGGTGTCAGAGCATCTCATGGTTTGGGTTTCCAGATTAGGGATGCTTGATTGGTAACATCCATGCAAACATTCTAAACTCTGAAGAAGATGGAAATGAGAAGTACTCCTAGTCTCAAACAAGGGAAAAGGCTTACTCAGTCTCTGAGCCCATACAGCATGGGATATTTTATGATGGTAAATATCAAAATAAACACAAATAACATTTTTTTTGAGACAGGGTTTCACTGTGTTGTGTAACCCTGGCTGTCCTGGAAATCACTCTATAGACCAGGCTGGCCTTGAACTCACTGAGATCCACCTGCCTCTGCCTCCCAAGTGCTGGCATTAAAGGCGTGCACCACCACTGCCCTACTCACAAATAACTTTTATACATAGAATTGTATTAAAATGCAATATATTAATAAAAGAATGCAAGAGAACAATGCTCATGAGGTGATGGCGGCATCGTGGGGGCGGGATGAAGGGGTGGCTGAGGGCTGCTGCAGGGGTGGCTGAGGGCTGCTGCAGGGGTGGCTGAGGGCTGCTGCAGGGTTCAGTCAAAATCCCAGCACTGGATGGAAGTTAGGGGCTCAGGAGTGCTGCTCGAGTGGCCCACAGGGCTAATGAAAGAATTAGCCACGTGAATAGGAACTGGACGAGCACGTGGAATATCTTAAAAGAGCCTCAAAAGGAAAAGCTGCTGCGATGACAAAATCTGCCAGCAATGCCCCAGGAAGGCCCAGAACAGTCCAGAAAGGTTTCCCTGTGAGCCGCCTCTTCAGGACTCAGCAGGAGTTGGTTTTGTATAAGGAGGAAGAGACGATGGTTCAGTGGGCACATCAGGACCTGAGTTCGCATTCCCGGCACTCACATAAAAGCCAGGCATTACAGTATAAGCCTGTAACCCCACGCCTGCAGGCAGGAGCTCACTAGCCAGCCATGCTAGCTGCAAAGGTGAGATTCCGCTTCAGGGAGAATGAGCAAGGGAGGAATGAGAGTGGCAGAGGAAGACATCGCTGGGGACGGACACACCCAGGCAGGCCCACACACATGCACACACAAATATAACACACACACACACACACACACACACACACACACACACACACACACGCACGCACATGCACATGCACACGCACCCTCAGCAAGCTCATTCCACAAAGAGGAAGGAGCATAATGGAGACCTTTTAAATTACTTTATTTTATGTGTGTGAACATTTTGCCTGCATGTACGTATTGCTCTTGGACGTCGTAAGAAGGCATTGGAGCTCCTGAAACTGAGGTTATAGATGGTTGTGAGTCTCCCTGAAAGAGCAGCAGTGTCCTTAACCTCTGAGCCATCTTTCCAGCCCCCAACATAATGGCGATGTTAACGCAGAGAGCATTTGGAGTCTGTTGTGGGTTTGCCATAGTCTCCACAGCCACTAATGAGGCCTGCCAGAGGGGAGGGTGTACGAGTGAATACCACAAGTGGAACTGTGATGAACTAGCCTGTTTCATGACAAATCAAGGGGAATGATAGTGCCTGTCTGTCACAGAGCTAGCATACAGTGACAAAGGTTGTTCTCGCCGCTCATCACGCCACAGAAAAGCGACTCTTGGGTTTCTAACTCACTGGTAAAGCGTGTATGGAGAATTTTCTCAGATGACATGGAAAGAGTTTTGCAGAGCTGGGGATCAAACCCAGGGTCTCAAGTCTGCCAGGCAAGCTGTCTGCACCTGATGTCGTCTGTGGAGACAGGAAGGCGCAGTTACAAATTGATCTGAACCTGCAGGAGTCAGGGTCCTGAATGGGGAGGCACTGAGTAGGAAGACTGGAGATTAGAAACTAAGAAGACAAAAGCACTAGCTGGGGCCAGGAGGTCTTGCACAAGCTGATGACTAATGGAAAGCAAGCTTATTAAGAACTACAGCATCCTACACACTATTTGCAGGGGGAACATGGCTAAGGTCATCAGCAAGCTAAATTAGACAATGTTGGCGAAGAGAACACAGGATACCTCAGACACAGACGCATTAGGACTGAGGAAGGGTTGGATCCCCAGAAACTGCAACCTTGATTCCTTCAAGGCCCTGGCTCCAGCCCCAGACTGGGCCTTGTCAAGTACGCTCCTGGACAAGGACATAGAACCAACCTCCTCTTTGTCCTTCCATCAGGGTCTCTGAGAAAGTCTTGGGTCAGCCTGGCTCCCAACAACCAATCAAGGTTGTTTTAGATAGTCCGTCCTGTTATCCTGTGACACATGAAATTGTACAAGAAGTCACAAAGCTTAAAGGGAAAATGAGGACTAGACTTGGGGCGGGAAGAAGTTCACCCGTGAGCCTGAGGTGCCAGGCAGTCGGGCACCATTAGAATTCTTGGAAGCAGTGTCCTGCCTAGCACCACGATGGACTGAGCAGACAATGAGGCCTATACGAGGCATCGGGCAGACAGGCATTATTGTGGGGAGCAAATGTATGGTGCACTGTGGGAAAGAGAGAGAGAGAGCCGGAATGGTTCATGTCCTGTGGACAGAGGCATATCTGAGGAGGTGAATGCAGTGAGGAGTGGGCTGACGCATGCCACTCAGGGTCATGGTGATGTCTGGGCTTGGGCTGTAGCTGGGGCCCATGTTCATGGGCCTGTTGCAGCTGCTGTCTGTTTTGATGTCCGTGACTCCTGATACCCCAAAGGAGGAGAAGGAAGAGCTGTACAGAATTGGCCCTGCTCCCTATCTGGCTACAACTCTAGGGAGAACTGGTCCTGCCCCTCAATGGCTAAAGCACTCAGGAGAGAGGGACCTACACCTTACCTGGGCAGAACAATAGAGTTGACCCTGTTGGCAGGGGCATGGGTGAGCTGGCCCTGAGGTCATGAGGGCAGGAGAGCTGGCCCTGCCCCTCATCAGCTGCAGCACTGTGGAGAATGGCCCCTACACCACGCCTGGGCAACACAATAGAGCTGACCCTGAAGGTGTAGATGTGGGAGACCCAACCCTGGGGACGTGAAAGCAGGAGAACTGGCCTGCCCTTTGCTCATCACTGCAAGGGGTGAACTCACCAAGGCAATGCAAGAGAGCTCACCTGGGTGGTGAGGACAAGGAACAGCTGGCGGGCTGACCAACCCTGCAACTCCCCAGGCCCAGAACTAGGGCTGTGTGTTGGCCCACCCCAATATCCACCCCATCTGTGATCTGCTGGAGCACATGAAGGGACCGGTTCTGCAGACCCAAAGTTGCAGGATTTCCATGACACAGGACAACAGCACGATAACCAAGAGAAGTCCCAGTGAGGGCCCAGCGTCGACAGTGTAGCAGAAAGCAGAGGCCTCGAACCAGACCAATGACTCTTTGCAATGAACACTTGCAAGTAAAGATGTATGGATAAAAGGATTTACTTTGTGACTCACTGTGTCACACTACAGCTTCCATGACGAGACTGATTTTTTTCCTTTCTCTCTCTCTTTTTTCTTTTTTCTCTTAAATTTTATTTTCTTTTTGTTTTTTTGGGGGAGGTTGCAAAGGCAGAGAGGGGGTGGATATGAAGGGACAGGGAAATGAATGCGATGGAGATGCATGATGTGAAAGACACAAAGAATAAATAAAATGAAGGAAAAAAAAATACTTCTTCGAGGGACAACTGACCCTGATGACATGGCCTTAGGGGAGCTGGCTCCACTCCTGGCCTTAGGAGCGCAGCCTTAGTGGCCTGGATTGAGCAGATCAGTTACCACCCAGGCCCACACCCAGGCCTCGAGTTGGCCCACCCTAACATCTACCCCATCGAGGACCTGCTGGAGCTCGTGAGGTGACTGGTCCTGTGGAACGATGCCTGCAGGACCTCCATGACTGGTGGCTGCCTTGGGATATCTGACAGGGATTTTGGGGAGGATCCAGTGATGATGGTGTACTAGTGATGATGGTGTACCAGTGATGATGGTGTACCAGTGATGATGGTGTACCAGAAACCAGAGGTCTTGAACCAGACCAGTGATTCATTTCAATGAACATTTGCAAGTAAAGCTGACTGGACAAAGGGGTATATATACTGAGTGACACACCTTGGCTTCCCAATGCCGCCAGGATGAATGAAGAGGTGTCGGAGAGGTGGGAACATGGAGGAGTGAATAGCTTTTTTTCCTTTGTTTTGTTTTCCTTTTGCTTTTGTTTGTTTGCTTGCTTGTTTTGTTTCTATTTTTTAAACATTCTTTTGGGGGGTGCTGCAGGGGAGAGGGGAGAATATGGAGGAACTGGGAGGTGAATGGAATTAGGGTGCATGATGTGAAATTCCCAAAGACTCAATAAAGAAATTATGCTAAATAAAAAAAGGGAAAATGAGGCTGTAGGTACAGAGGCCAATAATTCAACAGTGACCCAGGGGAGAAGGCAGGGCTTCAGAAGAGCAACAGTGAGGTTTTGTACGGCTGCACAAAGTTGGGAACGTAAAAACTGCAGTCAGTGTGGTGCCTTGTCTGGAAACAGAACTCCTCTTCTGCTTGTGCAAAGTCTGAAGCTTGTGGGGATGTCTGAGGTGAGCTCCTGTGTGTGTCTCACGAATTTCCACGCAGCTTTACCGAGCGAGGCAGTGTTATGTCTGACGTTTCGCCGAGAGGAAATTGCAGACGACCCAAAGGAGAAGTTTGCATTATGCTAAACTTCTTCTCCAGTGTACCAACCACATTGTAGCACATTGGTCCTTCTGAGCAAGTGTTCTAAAAGGTTGTACCTGTGATGTGTCGGGAGGAAACAGGAATGTGCCTCCCAAACTTTTCACTTCTAGCCCGATGTGCTGGCCGACAGCTGCAGTCTCTACACTGGGAAGGCAAAGGCAGGAAGACTGCCACCTTGGGACTAGCCTGGGCTATATAGTAAGACCTTGTCTCAGAAGCAGAACGAAAAACCCCTCCTCCCACCCCCTAAAAGCACATCTGAGGATGCAGAGCAAGTTGGTAGCCAATATACTCTGGATGATTCTCCCCACAGAGACTAAGTTGAACTCCTGGCATAGAGCTGAGGAAGCCACGTGAGAGAGCATCTTGAAAGACCACAGTGCCTGTCTTTAATATAACTGAAAAAAACAAAAAGATGCGATGAGAAAGACAGGAGGCGGGGCCTCCCTATTACCTGACCCCCACTTCACAGAAGCCTAGCATACAAACAGGTGTCTCCTACTTGGAGAGTGAATTCAGTCCAGACCTTGAACTTGAAACCCAGTTCCTCATCCCAGCGTGGTAAAACCAGGTTTGGGCAAAGCTTTATGATCCCCACTGCTAGGCTAATGCCTGAGGGCTGGACCTCCCCAGCCCTGCTACGCCAGGTGGCAGATAGACTGTCTTCATTGCCCACCTCCACCATCAATCTTGGGGGACAGAGCTGGGGGCAAAGCAAGAAAGCCAACTCAGGGCTTGGTCTCAGTGCTGGGTTCTAGCACCGCTGGGGTGAGACACAGCTCCCAGTGGAAACTGAAGACCCTGTTCCCAGGCCAGAGCTCACAGATGAAGCCTAGGTTCACTCTAACATGCTGAGACCTATGCACAGGTTAGGAATCTGTCAGACAGAACCAATTCTTGTGGTGGAGTGGGCCTAGGGAACATGCACACTGACACACATGTATACAGCCCTAGAGCAAATATTGTGAAGCCATATTCTGACTGTAGCTTTGGGTGGTGGGGCTATGGTTTTTTTTTTTTTTTTTTTTTTTTTTTTTTTTTGGTGCCCTTTTCTGACATTTCAGCAGCATTCCA
>CABHPR010147797.1:21253-34327 GCA_902168415.1 Peromyscus melanophrys | reverse complement strand
ATTATGCTTTTTTTTTTTCCCAAAGAAGAATTTACTAGCTCACTAAAACTAGGAAGTACAGCATCCGCTGCCTCTAGGACTCACCTTCCAGCACCCCCGCCGCCCCCCCTCTGCCCCCGGCCCCAGAATGCCTTTGTCGCTGGCCTCCCTCTCTCCTCCTTTCAAATGTTTCTGAGTGTCCAGAAATGGAGCTGCCTCTAGATCCCATTCCAGCCCAGTTAGCATTCGAGTCAGGGACATGCTCAGTATGTTTAATCTAAATTGCTCGTTCTGGAAAATGCAACGCTTTCTCTGCGCCTGGTTTCCACCCTCAGGGAAATCAACTGGACATTATCCTTCCACCACCAGAGCATCGTTGTCGTTAAACTGCCCTCAGCCTTCTCAGCAGGAGAGTCTGCCTTTCCTACATGGCTGGCCAAGTTGCTGCTGTGTCTGCAGTAGACAGGGAGCCATGCCCACACCGCAGAGGAGGGCTGAAGCTCGTCATCTATGGGATGAGATACTCAGTATCCTGAAGCTCTCTATTCAGTATGGTACCTCAGCCCCATGCCAATGCCCAGTGCAGCGCATCAGATGCATCGTATACTTTCTATGCACTGTAGAAGACTGCCCAGCCCAGGATATGCTTTAGGGCAGGTTGGAAAGTTTTAAAGGAGTAGATACTTATATGTTAACCTGTTGACCACAGGACAGGATCACCATGGTCAATTCATGGTGGCCCTTTTTAATTTTAATTGATTAATTAAATAATTAATTAATTTTTACTGCTCTCTGGCTACATTGTCCTTGCTGGTCTTGAAGTCATGTATCAAGCAATCTCACTGTCTCAGCCTCCTGATTAGCTGGGACTATTACCCGCCTCGC
Organism: Peromyscus melanophrys; assembly: GCA_902168415.1. Taxonomy (NCBI): domain Eukaryota; kingdom Metazoa; phylum Chordata; class Mammalia; order Rodentia; family Cricetidae; genus Peromyscus; species Peromyscus melanophrys. Next base: position 33,463 of record CABHPR010147797.1, on the reverse strand, counting down.
CCCCCCCCCCCCCGCCTTTGCAGTATCTCTTAAATGGTTTGGGACCATCTGTACATCTGTTGTGCTCACAAGTCATGGGGAGATGAAGATTCTTGTTTCTGCAGGACATACATGCCAAAGTGCAGTCTCTAGGAAGCAGCTCACATTTTAGATCTTGCTCATCCCATACTCCTCTTAGGGTCCACGGGAGAATGGGAACTGCTTGGCCTCCATGGAAGCTGCTTCTTTCTTTCCACTGCTCTACCACTGAGCTACATCTTCAGCTCAGATGTCTCCAGAACATTATAATCCATGTGAAATGAAGGGAGAGTTTAAACCATCCACCTTTCTCTCACCTCAACCAGATGTACCGCATACAGATTGGATGGATTCCTTGTGGAACTTTCTCTGACTTCCTCACTGGCCTGTGCTGAACAACCTCCTCCACACAGCTGTTCACACATCAGTTCTGCTCTGTGAGCATCTGCATTCCATCCTGGTGGCTGCTGGTCTCGTGTCCCATGCCATGGGGGCGGGGGGAGTTCCTCTATTGTTTGCAGCTTCCAGTGGTGACATGGCCTTCTGATTTTCAGTGAGCTGGCCTTTGACAAAGGAACTTGTATCTGAGTAGGCTCACCCCCACTCTCCCATTCTCTCCTGTCTGTTAGTTACTTCCTATTGTGGTGATAGAGTGACCACCCGAAACAGCTGAAGGCAGGAAGGATTCTTTTAGGCTCAGTTTTAGGGGATTTCAACTTGTTATATTAGGGGAAGGTTTGGCTGCTGTGGCAGCAGAAACATACCTATCATAGGATAGGTAGGCTTCCTACCCATCCAGAGATCAGGAAGTAGAAAGCTCAAGTTTCAACCAGAAACAGATATGACCTCTAAGGCCTGAGCTAAACCACTCACTTCTGCTAATGTGGCCATACATTCTGTTGTGGTTTCAATGGGAATGGCCCCTATTGGTGAAATTATTAAGGTTACTCCACATAGTTAAAAGGGAGATTTATTTAGTGGTGTAACTTACAAATGAAGGGATAGGTAGGTTGCAGGGTCTGGGAAAGATGCAGCGCAGTCCAGCGGTGTTCTCTGGAGAACTCTGCTCGGTCTACCTCCAGCGTCCAGGGTCCAGGAATCAAGCGAGATGACGCATCCGGATCTCAGGTCTTCAAGGTCCTCTCTCAGCCCTGCCTTGTAGGCGTGACAGTTACCAAAGCCTCAGTGGGGGTTGGAACTTCCAGATCAATGTTGGAATGTCTACCCACTGCAGGCCCCCACAGGCTCATCTATTTGAATACTTAGTCCCCCAGTTGGTGGAACTGTTTGGGAAGGATTAGGAGGTGTGGCCTTGTTGGAGGAGGTGTGTCACTGAGAGTGACCTGTGAGGTTTCAAAAGCCCACACCATGCCAATTAGCTCTCTTTGCCCTGTGCTTATGGATATAAGCCCTCAGCTACTGCTCCACCACCATGTCTGCCTGCCTGCTGCCGTGCTCCCTACCATGACGGTCATGGACTCTAACCCTCTGAAACTGTAAGCCTCTAGTGAACTCTTCCTTCTGTAAGTTGCCTTGGTCATGGTGCCTTATGCAGCAATAGCAGAATAACTAATACTCTCCCGAAGAGTCTACAACCTCCAAGAACACCCGCTGGGGACCCAGCGTTCAAACACACAAGCCTCTGGAAGATATTTCATGTCCAACATAACAGTATCCTGAACTTACTACTTAATTAGGAAAAGCTTCCTTACTACAGGATGAGGCACACGTATATCAGTTACTATTCAGTTGCTATGGTTAAATGCCCTGACTAAAACCAACTTATGGAAGAAAGTGTGTATTTTGACTTATAGTTCCAGAGGGTATAATGTCCATCAAGGTAGCAAGAAATGGCAACAGCCAGGGAGAGCATGTCTGCAAGAGTGAGGAGCTGGCTGAGCACATTTATTCACACATGGGAAACAGGGAGCGAAAACAGGAAGTCAGGTGAGACTATAAATTGTAGCTAGAGTTTTCCTGCCGGGCCCACAGTCAGGACAAATCTCTGTCACCCGCCAGTCCCACAGCCGCTCAGACCCAACCAAGTAAACACAGAGACTTATATTGCTTACAAACTGTATGGCCGTGGCAGGCTTCTTGCTAACTGTCCTTATATCTTAAATTAATCCATTTCTATAAATCTATACCTTGCCACATGGCTTGTGGCTTACCGGCATCTTCACGTGCTGTCTGTCATGGTGGCAGCTGGCAGTGTCTCCTCAGCCTTCCACTTCCCAGAATTCTCTCCTCCTTGTCCCGCCTATACTTCTTCCTTCCTGACCACTGGCCAATCAGTGCTTTATTCATTGACCAATAAGCAACATGTTTGACATACAGACCATCCCACAGCAATAAATCCTCAAAGCCCACCCCCAGTGACACATTTCCTCTAACAAGGCTTCAACTCCTAAAAGTTCTGTAACTTTCCCTAAATAGCCCCATCAACTGAGGACCAAGCATGCAAATACAGGAGCCTGTGAGGGACATTTCTCATTCAAGCCACTGCAGACAGGAATATTTTCTGGTTGCATCTATTCTCCTGAGCAATGTAAAGAGAACAAATTGGGGTGGTAAATGGCTCCACGTGGCAGCAAATACTCATCACCCTGGGGAGAGACATGAAAGTTCTCTTCGAGGATTACACATCACTTCCACACCCTTGGGCTGAGCAGAAACCCCAGCTGTGGGATTTCGTAGGCAATTATGGGAAACTGCACAGCAGTGTTGTGCATTTAATGCGAGGTCCACAAATCTGGGGCAAGATTGGGCTTTGAAGATTTTCTTGTTTCGCCTGCGCTTTTTCTTTCTTTCTTTTTTCAGTTTTTCGAGACAGGGTTTCTCTCTGTAGCTTTGGCACCTTTCCTGGAACTCACTCTGTAGCCCAGGCTGGCCTCGAACTCACAGAGATCCACCTGCTTCTGCTTCCCAGGAGCATGCTGGGATTAAAGGCGTGCATCACCACCACCTGGCTTTTTGCCTGTGCTTTCTAACTATGGTTCTTCCTTGGACAGAATGTGTTGTTAAGGCAGCTTTAAGACATTTTCCCTCCTGAATCTACTTCCAGCCTCTTCTGTGAGAGGCTTAGGAATGCAGGGAGGCTTGGCACCCTCCTGCTGGAGCCCTGCAAACAAGACACTGAGCTGGGGCTGGGTGAGGACATACAGCGGCTGCACATTATTCTTAGTTGGTGACTTGTCCCATTAGGGAAGGGTACTTGCTTGGCTGCTGTTGTAGTCCTTTTTATATAAAGAGAGATTGGGGGTCTGGGGAGATAGCTAAATTGATAATTAACTTGTCTTATAAACATTAGGACCTGACATCAGCTGTAGACAGGTGCATCCCTGAAGTTTGCTGGTCAGCTGGTCTAGACTCTTGGATGAGTTCTGGGCCAGTGGCTAAAACCACCCATAGTCATGACATCACAGTTCTGTGGTTTTGAAGTGTGAGCGCTGCTTGGGTCTTTGGCTTCAGAGTCTCACAATGCTTCAGAGTGTTGTGTAGGGCCCTGGTACCATCTGAAGGTCCCCTGTGGGGAAGATAGGCTTCTAAATTCAGTTACTGGGCAGATCCAGTTCTTGTGAGCTGTTGAACTGGAAGTCTCAGCTCCTGGCTATTGGCTGGATGCCCTGCTGTGTTCAAGTCTCCAAGATGTCGGCCTGATTTATTAAAGCATGTGCTCTGAGAAGGTAATCCAGGCAGCCCATTAGCAAGATGCAAGTGGCAATCTTTTGTAATCTAATCATAGACATCACGCCCACCCAGTGTCACAGAATTCCATTGTGAAAAGCAAGTTGCTCAGTGGGAAGGGACCAGAGAAGAAGGCACAAATAGCAGGGAACAGGAGTTGTTTGGGGTCACACTAAAGTCTATCTACTGCAGAATTGAATTTATGGTTCAAAGGGTAGGTGCATAGAAAGTTACTACAAACTGCTTTCTAGAGTGTCTGTAGCCTTTATATTCCCATCAGCCACAACAGGAAATTCAGTTTCCCCATTCTCTTAGTACTTTGTATTTTCAGATATTTCTTGGTGCCTTATCTATTGAGTGTGGAGTAGTATCCCAATGTGGATATAATTTACATTTTTCTGATGGCAGATAATGCCAAGCATTTTTTAATTTTCTTACTGACCATGTTCTTTTTTTTAAAAAATGAAGTAACTATAAATTTTGTTGCCACATTTAAGGGTAATCTTTCTTTATATTATTGATTTATAAAATTTCTTTCTATGTGTTTGATGCTAATCTCTCTGCAAATGAAGTCTCCTTATTCCTATACGGAAGCTTTAGTTTCTTTCCTTTTTTTTTTTTTTTCGAGACAGAGTTTCTCTGTGTAGCTTTGCACCTTTCCTGGAACTCGCTTGGGAGACCAGGCTGGCCTTGAACTTACAGAGATCTGCCTGGCTCTGCCTCCTGAGTGCTGGGATTAAAGGCGTGCGCCACCACCGCCCGGCAGCTTTAGTTTCTTAATGGTGTCTTTTGAGGCATCTTTAGCATTGATGAATTTAGTTCATCATTTCTTTATGTGTATGTGCAGGTACCTGCGTAGGTTAGAAAGGGGCATCATATGCCCTGGAGTTGGAGCTACAGGCAGTTGTGAGCTGTCTGATGTTTAACAGCATTGCCTTCCATATGTACAGGATGTTAACTCAGTCTTCTTTAGCTCAATCATGTTTCAAAGTTTTAGTTATAAAGTTATTCATTCTTCCTATCAAATTAATTACTATTTGTACTATTGGGAATTAATTTGGGTCCTCTCTAAGAGCAGTACACCATCATAACCTTTAAGCAGTCTCTCTAGCCCCCATTCCTTTCTTTTAATCTCAGGGTCAAGAGGTATAGTCATCTTTGAGTCAGATCCTTTATGTTAAGTGACATAACATTTGTACATGACCTATGTCCATGGTTTTATGTAGTTAAAACCATCTCTGGATTGCTTATACTACCATATAGAATATAAATTTTGTGTATATAATTGTGCCAATCACATAGGCAATAACAACAAGAAAAACTATATATGTTTACAGTTTTCTGAAAATACACAATGCATTCCTGGTTGAATCAAAGGATGGAGAAGCCATGGACGCATACTGCTGACTGTCCCTAGTAAAGGGTTGTTGAGTGATGCTGAGGAGCACCAGGGAGATGAATGTTTCTGTGTTAGCCATGGTATTAAATAAGGTTCTTTAGGCTTCCTTAATCAGATAAAGGAGACATTTATCTGTAGATGAAATTCTAAACAGTCTTAGTAAATAAGAAACACAGAGCCAAATACAGGGGTAATAGCCAAAGAGATCAGAGAGCCATGACTACCTTATCTTACCACCTTGCCGCTGTCTGCTTCCCCAGAGAGAGCTTCTTCCTGTCTGGTTTGTGTTTATATTGCCTTTCTGTTCTGCTTTCTCATTGGCTCTAAGCCCAGCCACGTGACTTCCTTGTCACTGCCTGTCTATATAGACCTCCAGGTCTCTATGGTTGGTACTGGGATTAAAGGCTTGTGTCACCACGCTTGACTTTGTCCTTGACCACACAGAGACTCTGCCTGCCATGTGGTCGGATTAAGGGCTTGTGCTACCACCACAGGACTTCTGCTTATGGTTCGCTATGTGACCTTGCTATGTGACCTCTGATCTCCAGGCAAACTTTATTTATTAACATACAAATAAAATCACATTTCAGCACAATTAAAATAACACCACAATGTTCCTCTATTCCTGGTTTGTAGAGAGTCTTTATTCTTAATGATTCTTAAATTTTTGTCAAATGCCTGTTTTTTTCATGTATTGATACCATAAATGATATGTCTTTTTTAACATGGAAAATTACAGTAATTTTGATTGTTGAGTAAAGTTTGAATTTCCAGGACCTGACTTGGTCATTATTAATATATATATATATATATATATATATATATATATGTTATATAATGTGTTGTATGCTCTCTTTGTTTTGGCTATTCTAGCTGAGTATGCTTTCCTGTATTCAATTTGCTAAAACTTTGTTGAGGGTTTTGGTACCTGTATTCATAAGGACTATCATCGGTAAGTTTCTCATAAGAGCACTGTTAGGTTTGAACATCAAGTGTGAGAGCCAAAGTTAAATTTTTTAAGGTTTTTTTTTTTTTTTTTTTCCGAGACAGGGTTTCTCTGCATAATAGCCCTAGCTATTCTGGAACTAGCTCTGTAGACCAGGCTGGCTTTGAACTCACAGAGATCTGCCTGCCTCTGCCTCCTGAGTGCTGGGATTAAAGGTGTACACCACCACCACCCAGCTATATTTTAAATTTTGATTACAGTGCCTGAGAGATCCATGAAACAAAGATGCCTTTGACCTATAAGGCCCTTGCCCGAGGACAGATAGTTCCTGAAATGCTGGAAGCTATTGTTTTGGGAGATAACAAGCCACATACTTTCACTCCCCTAAACAAATTTGTTTGACCCAACTACACCAGATGTGCTTGATCACATGTGGGCAGGAGGTTCACAGGCAGGAAATATGTCAGGATGCATGTTTGCCCCTGGCTGGATGTAGGCAGGAGGTATGTAGGCAGGAAATTTGTCAGGATATATGCTTGCCTATGATTGGACCTGATGGGAAATGTGAATTGTGTGTTTGGCCTTCTTAAGCCCCTGCTAAATGTGACTCAGGGCCATTTCCTGGGAATCTGGGTATGGACCTGGCCAGAGCCCATCCACCTGGCCAGTATTTAATTAAAATTGGCTTCAAATTTGCCTTTAAACTGTGGCAGTGGTCTTATTCTTGATCGGTGGGATTGACTCAAGGTGGTTTGGATGTGAAATGTCCTCCATAGGCTCACAGGTTGGATGCTCTGTCCTAGCTTACGGTGCTGTTTTGAAGACTGTGGAGCCTTTAGAGATGGGGTCTGGTTGACAGAAGTCATTATCAGGGGTGGGCTTCAAAAGACATGCCCTCTTTGGTTCTACCCTGAGCTTTCAGTGTCCTGGCTGACCACCATGTGAATGCCTACCACCACAGGCTCTCACTGCGAGGAGGGAATTGTTCCACCAGGTCTTCTTGCTATGATGGGCTGTATGCCCTGAAACTGAGTCACAGCAAAACTTTTCTCTCTCATGTTGTTTCTGTCAGGTATTATGGTTACTGAGATGGGAAAGAAACTGATATAAAGGGTTACCATGGCCTTACAAAAGTATCAGGGAAGCATTTCTTATCCACGACTCAAAAGTTTTATAAAATATAAAACAATTTATATTATTCCTTCCTTAGCTTTTTGATGACATTTACTAGTGACCTGAGTCTTGTTTGGAAAATGGTATTTAACGTAACTCAACTACAGTGCGCAAGAGATGACTCAGGAGTTAAGAGCATGGGCTGCTCTTGCAGAGGGCTTGAATTTGGTTCCCAAACACCCGCATCAGGAGGCTCACCACTGTCTGTAACCCCAACAGGGGTAATCAGACACCTCTGTGTGCACCTGTACTCACATGTGTACAGATTCCACTCTACCCTTGACACATATACACATTCACATAATTAAAAAATAAAATAGTTCTCAAATAGTCCAACTAACTTAACACATCCAAAACTGCCTGTCTTGGCCACTGTTGTATTGCTAAGAAGAGACACCATGACCAAAGCAACTCATATCAAAGAAAGCATTTAATTTTGGGCTTGCTTACAGTTTCAGAGGTTAGTCCATTATCATCATGATGGGAAGTATTGGTGGCCCACAGACAGACATGGTGCTGGAGAAGGAGCTGAGAATTTTACATCCTGCTCTGTAGGCTGAAAGAGAGGAGAGAGACACTAGACCTGGCATGGGCTTTTTAACCCTCAGAGCCCACCACCAGTGACACATTTCTTTCAACAAGGCCACACTTCCTAATCCTTTTCAAGCCAGTCCCGATGACTAAAAATTCAAACATATAAGTCTATGGGGGCCATTCTTATTCAAACCACCAGATTCTACTCTCTGGCGTATAGTCATATCATAATGTAAAAATGCATTCAGTGCAATTTCAAAAGTTCTCATAGTCTTTCACAGTCTCGAGGCCATGTTAAAGTCCAAAGTCTCTTCTGAGACTCATGGCAGTCTCTTAATATAAATCCCTGTAAAATTAAAATAAAAAAACAGATCACATACTTCCAACATATAATGGCATAGGATATACATTACTGATCCAAAAGGGAAGAAAGGGAGCATAGTGAAGAAATACTGGACCAAAGCAAGAATGGAAACCAGCGTTTTCCAAATTCTGCATCTCCATATCTGATGGCAAAGTGCTCTTCAGATCTCCAGCTGTTTTCAGTTTTGTTGGCTGCAATACACTTCCCTCTCTTGGGTTGTTTCCACTCCCTGTTAGCAGCTCTCCCCAGCAGGTATCCCTTGACTCTGGCATCTCAAACATCCTGGGGTCTCCAACACAATGCAGGCTTCACCTTCACAGCTTCACTCAATGGCCTCTCTGGGCCTCCATGCAGGGATACCTCTGACACATGCCTGGCCTCAGCAGCTTTTTTTAGCTGTAGAGGGAGATTCCACAAACCTTTTCTTGCATCCTTGACTCTAAGGCCAGGATCACATGGCCAAAGCTGCCAAGTTCTGCTGCTTGATGGGGCTAGAACTTGGCCTTTATTCAATTACATTTACATCAGCTTTCCATTGTTGATGTTTTCCTTCGCTGGTTAAGCTTTTCTTTAATTCCTTTTCACAAATTGGAAGCAGAGCTGGGTGGGGGTCTAGCCCTGGGGTCACCACTCCTTTTATTCCATTTAGCATCAGGATTTTCTTGAAGCCTTATATCTCCTTGAGCACAGCACTTGACTCTAACATTATATTTCCTGGTGCTCATTTTCTCTTTAAACTGTACATTTTGTACTTTTTCTTTGCTGAGCTTGTGCCTTTTCATTACAGATCTGCTTAAGAGTGACCATTAATAGAGCTGCATAAGAATGGCCACTAATAACCTCATCTCAAGTCAATACGAGGCTGTCTTGAAATCTCCTCTGCCAAGGCCATTAATCCAAAACTCTTCAATTTAGCCTCAGGCAGATTTTTTGGACACAGGCAGAAAGCAGCCACATTCTTCACCAAAATATCACAAGAACAGTCTCTAGGCCACATATTAATATTCTTTTCCTCTGAAACCCCTTGAGCGAGGCTGTTATACTCTATATTGCTCTCAGTACTACTGTCTTACATGATCGTACTAGTATGACACATCCAACCCAACCCCCACACAGAACACTCAACTGCTTTCTAATCCAAAGTCCCAAAGTTCATGTTCTGCTACAAGGAGAATGATTAGGCCAGTCACACAATACCCTACACACAAAAATACTCTAGGGATTAAAGTCAGGTCAATCTGCCTTCTGAGCCACCACCCAGGATTTATTTTACTGCTTTCTCCTCCATAGATTTTTTTTTTTAGATTTGGATTTATTAAAGGGCACCCCCCACCTCCCAGATTTTAAGGGTTAAATTAAAGACAGCTTTCTGGGAGAAAGTAAGACACACCCATGGATGTGGCTTCTCAAAAGAGCCACTTCCCTCTTCCGCCTTATTTGGTGGGTTCTTTTTTGTCTTTTGTCTTTAGACATTTCTTTTTCTCCAACATAACCCTCAAAGCCCATAAAATTTACCATTAAATATATCCCACCAACTTCAGTATGTTCTGCTTTCGCTTTTCTTTTATTCAGAATATTCTGACATCATTTCTGTTCTCCCTGTTTGGCTCACGGTGCTGTTAATTTTTAAATATCTAGGAATTGTCCAAAATATCATACAGTTGATGACTTTTGAATTAATTTTGTTGCATTCAGAATGTAGTGCCTATGACATCATCTCTGCTTCATGGTGTGGAACATGTTCTATTCTGACAAATGTTTTGTATGCAGCCCTGCATGTATTTTCCACAGTTCTTGGCTATGATGCTTTAAATAGAATTAGTTTAAATTGGTTGGCTGTGTTCCTCACAATACTGTCTGTACTGGTGTTCTGGTCTACTTGTGGTATCAGTTCCCAAGCGTGGGTGTTAATATCTTCTGCTATGATTGTGAAATTGTCCAATCATTTTATTGCTTTTAATTTTGGTCTCCCAGATATTGAATGTATGACATTAGGTTAATGCACACCCACAATGTAAAGCATCTTGGTAAGTCAGCCCTTTCATCCCTCTGAACTGTCCCTACTTATCTCTGTTAATACATGCCATGGGATCTATTTAACACAACACACACTGACTTTCTTATACAAACCTTTGCATAATACATTCTCCCTTCTTATTTCCACCCTTCCTGTTTCTTATGTTTAAACATGACTCCTGTTTCATCAACTATGACAATTTCCTACATTTAATTGGAATGCTTCACCCAATTACATTTGGAGCAGTTACTGATGTGGGTAGATTTTAATTGACCGTGTTAGTATTTTTCCTCTTTTCCCTTCTCTGTCCATTGTTTCTATTTTCCCATTCCTCTCCATGTTGAGTATTTCATCATGTTGTATTTTTAGTGCTCACTAAAAGGATTATAATAAAAAGCTCACTGCTGTGTAATTTAATTTGGGATTAAATAGCTTCAGTCTCTCTATAGGAACTTCCCAAGAATACACATCCATTTTTAGTCATATCCATCCTTTATTTTTTTAGGCTTTCTGAGACAGAGTCTTATATATAGGCCAGGCTTTCCTTAAGTCTTAATGCTCTTTTGTCACCTCTCAAGGTTGAGTGACAGGTGTGTATCATCTCACTTATCCTTTGTGTTATATAGTTTATTACATGTGCATTTTTACCATATATTTTAGTCATGTGCATTATGAACTCCACACTGAATTATTATTTCTGATCTGATTTAAATAGTGAAAACCTTTTAAAATGTCTAAGAAAAGAAATTAAAAATAATCTTTTAAGTCAGGTATTGTGGTTCATGTTTATAATTCCAGCAGTTGTCAGGTTGAGGCTGGAGGTTCAAGACCAGTCTGGGAAATGGTGTGAGGTCCTACTCCAAAATCTAAAATCAAGCAGAAAAACACAACACCCCCCCCAATGAAGTTAAAATGCTTATATAGGATCCATGGTCTGTCAGTTCTTGTAGGTGAATGCTGCTATCCATCGTCATTTACCTGCAACACAAAGGAAGACTTTTCCAACTCCTTAAGTGATGGCTTCAGTTTCTCTGAGTTTGCATTCATTGGGAAATCTTCCATCTTTATTTGAGACATGGTCTCACTGTGTAGCTAAATTATCCTGTAACTCATGATCTTCCTGCTTCAGCTTAATGAGAGTTGGACTTACAGGTTCTGCTATTTTCCTCTGAAGACAAGTTTGTTTTGTTATTTGCAGAGAGTTAAATTATTAGGGGCACTCTGATATTTTCAAGGTTTCACTGTGAGGGGGTGATTCTATGTTAGATTAACTCTTAAACTTTGGGGGGGACCTCTTTGCTTCAGGATGTAGTCTTTTCTTCATATTAATTTAATTTTTGACAATTTCATCAATGTATGTAATATATTGCAAACACATTCACCTTGTTATTCTCTTATTCCCCTTTCCACTCTTTGAGACCCCATTCTTCTTCCCAAAGAGTCCCTTCATACTTTCACATCTTATTTGTGTGTGTGTGTGTGTGTGTGTGTGTGTGTGTGTGTGTGTGTTTGCAGGTATGTGGAAGTGGCTGTAGCTGCCATGAACTCATGATTACATCAATCTTATCATATCAAGAAGACATTCTTTCATAGGACTCCTCCCATTTGCCACCTCTTACAATCTTTCTAACACCCCTTCCACGATTGTTCCCTGGGTCTTGGAGTGGGTGATGTAGCCATGCTAGAAATGAACACTTAATAGTCATGTGTTCTTTGTATTTTGGTGAGTTATGAATCTCTGTATTAACTCAGCTCACTGCAAAAGAAGCTGCTTAGGGCTGGGGAGATGCCTCAGTAGTTAAGAGCACATACTGCCCTTGCAGAGGACTCAAGTTTAGTTCCCAGCACCCACATGGAACAGTTCACAACTGACTATAAATCCAGTTCCAGGACATCTGACCCCCTTTTTCTGGCCTCTTTGAGTATTGCATTCACATGCACAAAACCACATAGATGCATACTGTAATTAAAATAAAAATTGAATCTTAAAAAAGGAAGCTTGTCTGGCAAAGGTGAATAGCTAATCTAGTCTAAGAGCACAAACACATTTAGAAGCAGTTTGGCTATCTCTC
>CABHPR010147797.1:0-17830 GCA_902168415.1 Peromyscus melanophrys | reverse complement strand
ACCATGTGAGAGAGAGAGAGAGAGAGAGAGAGAGAGAGAGAGAGAGAGAGAGAGCCTCTCTAATAAGCTTTATGCCCAAGGTTGAGGAAAATGAAATTTAATGGGCAGAAAGGAACTGATATAAGCACCCACTTATTCCACTTATTGCTTCTGTAATTGTATCTAGAAGAATCTCAACTATTTATGACTTGGAGCTGACACCATGCCAAAGGGACAGCTTGGTAGGAAATCGTTCTTTACCTCAGAGTGTAGGAGGCAATGGAGACTCATGGAAGTTAAATGGCAACACTGGCAGCTTGATTGTCAGGATCACAGTAAGGACCATGTGATTAGGGAGTAGTAGGGGGTGACTTTCCAAAGCAAAGGATGTTAGTATGTGCTAATGATTTGGAGAGAAATATTTGAACTTAAAAATTATTTTTAAAATTTTATTTATATATGAGTGTTTTGCCTGCATGTATGTAGACACACCATGTGCATGCCGTGCCAGTATGGGACAGAAGAGGGCACTGGATCCTCTGGAACTGTAGTTACAGATTGTTGTTGGCCGTCATGTGGGTGCTAGTAACTGAACTCCAGTTCTCTGCAACAGCAGCAAGTGCTCTTGACCACTGAGCCATCTCTCCAGCCTCAGACTTTGAATTTGTTTAAACCATCTTGAAGTTAGTTGCTAGCTACAGAAGTAGCTGTGGCGAGAGTTCAAATACTGGTTGGTTTTCTTTGTCTTAGTCATACAGTTCCTGGCTGGCCATTGATGGATAGATAGAATTCCTTTGGTGGTGAGAGCTGGGAATGTATCTGAAAGTAGCTCAGGCAAAAGAGACCATGGATTCATTCCCACTGTTGAGAACAACTAGGTCCACAGGCTCAAAGGACATCAGGACTCTCCCTCCATCATACTTCTTGGCTTGTGTGAAGAGCTTTGTTCTCTTGTACAAAGGTTCTTCTGTGTGATGCAGAAGACACTTCAGATGGTTTTTAATTAGACTCAAGGACTCCTTTTTATTCAAACACCAGGATTTCCCCTTTTATCAAAAATAGATTATTTTTTCACATACTGTATCCTGATTATGATTTCCTCTCCCTCTACTTCTCCTAGTTGCTCCCAACCTTCCTTGTCATCTGAATCCACCCTATTTCTGTCTCTCATTAGAATACAAACAGACTTCTAAGGGATAATAAGGGAAAATACAAGATAAAACAACCAATACAATGGAATAGGATAAAACAAACAGAAGGAAAAGGACCCAAGAGAAGGCACAGGAAACAGATATAGCTGTGGAGCTGCACTTGTTTGCACACTCAGGAATCCTATAAAAACAAACTGGAAGCAATATATACATAACATATGTATATTATGGCTTCCAGTTTGTATATATACCTAAAGGACTTAGAGGGTAAAAATAGAGAAAAATGTAAATAAAATAAAAAACAATAAAAATATAGAGATCAGATAAAAAAAAGCCCTGATGTGACATTATGAGACAAGGAATCTCCAAAAACATGGTAGAGTTCATTTTCTGTTGGAATCTACTGCTGGGCATACAGTCTATCCTTAAAAGTAGTTTGTTTCCCTAGTGAGACTTCTTTGGAGGAAACTAAATTTTCATTTGCCAGGGGTTATCAATTGGAGTTAGTTTTTGGATTAGGGATGGAGGCATGTGTCTACATGTGTCTTCTTCTTTTGGCTTTAGGTCCCCCATCTGGTGCAGACTCAGGCAGGTCTGTGCATACTACTTCAGTCTTTATGAGTTCATATGTGCAGAGATTTTATTGATTTTGAAGGCCTGTTTCCTTATTGTCCCCCATTCCCTGCATCTCTTATACTCTTTCTGCCTCTTCTTACACGGGGTTCCCTGAGCCCTGAAGGGAGGTATTTGATGGAGGCACTACAAGATTCCAAGGTCTCTCACTCTCTGCATATTGTCTGGCTGTGGGTCTTTGTATTTGTTCCCATCTGCTGCAGAAGGAAGCTTCTCTGATGATGGCTGAATAAGGCACTGATCTATGAGTACAGCAGAATGTCATTAGGAGTCATTTTATTGCTGTGCTATTTTAGTAGTATTTGGTTTTACCCAAGTCCCTGGGCTACCTAGTCTCAGGTTCTTGATCATCCCAAGCAATGCCTGTTCTGGGTTACATCTTGTGGAGTGGGCTGTAAGTCAAAGCAGATACTGATTGTTTACTCTCATAAGCCTTGTGTCGTGGTTGCTCTAGCATATCTTGCAGGCAGGACACCATTGTATATTCCAAGGTTTGTAGCAAGGTTGGTGTTTATGTTTCTCCTTTGGTAGCGTGCAGAGTACCTTCCCGTACAAAAGACGCTAGCATGTAGGGGTGAAGGCTCTATATAGATGCCAGCTCAACTTCTCCATGTTTAGTGAATTGCGCAGGTGTTTTCTTCAGCAAAAGGTCTTACTTTCAGTTTGTGGAGAGCAACCTATAGTCTTGACAACAGCCTGGGTTGTTTGGGGGTTCCTGTAGGATCCCTTGGCCAACAACTCAATTAGATGTAACTCACTTCTGGTACTGGAAGCTTTATTGGGTGAAAAGACATGTACAGTTTGGGCTCTTTTGCCCCCACTATTTAGAGATTTCATTTAGATTTCCTTCATATATGTATATATTTTAGGAAGCTTCTACTACCACCTCCCCCCAAAATTGCCCTCAGTTTTAGTTGTCTCTACCCATATTCCCTCCCTTATTACTCTCTACCCTCCCCTCCCACTCGATTCTCTTGTTCCATCTATCTATTCCCTCCCCACACCAAGTCCCTTACTCTATACCTAATTTCTGTGGTTCTATGGATTATAGCTTGGTTATCATTGACTTAACAGCTAATATTCACATATAAGTGAATATATATATATATCATATTTGTCTTTCTGGTTCTGGGTCACCTCACCCAGTATTACTTTTTCTAGTTCCATCCGTTTGCCTGCAAATTTCATTTTTTTTAAACAGCTGTGACATATTCCATTGTGTAAATGTACCACATTTTCTTTATCCGCTCTTCTATTGAGGGACATCTAGGTTATTGCCAATTTCTGGCTATTGTGAATAGAGCAGTAATGAACACGGTCGAGCAAGTGTCCTTGTGGTAGGGTGAAGCATCCTTTGGGTATATGGCCAAGAGTAGTATAGCTGGATCTTGAAGTAGATTGATTCCCATCTTTCTCAGGAACCACCACACTGATTTCCAAAGTGGTTGTGTGAATTTGTACTCCCACCATCAATGGATGAGTGTTCCCCTTGCTCCATATCTTTGCTAGCATGAGCTGCAACTTGTTTTTTGTTGATTTTAGCTGTTCTGACGGTGTAAGATGAAATCTCAAAGTAGTTTTGATTTGCATTTCCCTGGTGACAAAGGATGTTGAATGTGAGTGTTTCTCAGGCATTTGAGTTGCTTCTTTTGGGAATTCTCTGTTTAGATCTATATCCTATTTTAAAATTGGGTTATTTATTTTCTTCATATCTAGTTTTTTTGAGTTCTTTATATATTTTGGACATTAGCCCTCTATCATATGAAGAGTTGGTAAAAGTCTCCCATTCTGTAGGCTGCCAATTTATCAGAATGATGGTGTCCTTTACCTTACAGAAGCTTTTCAGTTTTATGAGGTCCCATTTATTAATTGTTGATCTTAGTGCCTGAGCTGTTGGTGTCCTGTTCAGGAAGTTGTTTCCTGTGCCAATGCAATCAAGGCTATTCCTCATTTTCTCTTCTGTCAGGTTCAGTGTATCTGGTTTTATGTTGAACTCTTTGAGCTATTGGAGTTGAGTTTTATTCAAGGTGATAAGTATGGATCTATATGTATTCTTCTATATGCAGGCATCCAGTTTGACCAGCAACATTTGTTGAAGATTCTGTATTTTTTCCAGTATGTATTTATGGATTCTTTAACAAAAACCAGGTGTCCATAGGTGTGTAGATTTATGTCTCAGTATTCAATTCTATGCCATTGATCAACATGTCTGTTTTTGTACCAATGCCATACTGTTTTATTATTATAGCTCTATGGTACAATTTGAGGTCAGTGATGGTGAAACCTACAGCAGTTCTTTTATTATTCAGGATCGTTTTTAGCTATCCTGTTTTTTTTGTGCTTCCATATGATGGTGAAAATTGTCCTTTCAAGATGTGTGATGAATTATATTGGAATTTTGATGGGGACTTCATTGAATCTGTAGATTGCTTTTAGTAGGATGGCCATTTTTTTACTCTGCTAATCCTACTGATCCATGTGCATGGGAGATCTTTCCATCTTCTGATATCTTTTTCAATTTATTTCTTTCAGTGTCTTAAAGCTTTTATCATACAAGTCTTTCACTTGCTTGGTTAGAATTATCCCAAGATATTTGATATTGTTTGAGACTATTGTGAAGTGTATTGTTTCCATGATTTATTTCTCAATCTGTTTGTCATTGTATATAGGAAGACTACTGATTTTTGTGAGTTAATTTTGTATTCAGCTACTTGACTGAAAGTATTTATCATCTGTAGGAGTATTCCAGTGAAATTTTAGGGTCACTTATATATGCTATCATATCACTTGCAAATAAAGATACTTGGACTTCTTCCTTTCCAAATTGTATCCCTTTCAGTTGTCATATTGCTGTAGCTAAGACTGCAAGTACTATATTGGATAGGTATGGAAAGAGTGGACAACCTTGTCTTGTTCCTGATTTTAGTTGGATTGTTTTGAGTTTCTCTCCATTTAAGTTGATGTTGGCTATGGGCTCACTGTAAACTGCCTTTATTATGTTGAGGTATGTGCCTTGTATCCCTAATCTCTCCAGGACTTTTATCACAAAGGGTGGTCAAAGGATTTTTCTACATGTAATGAGATGATCATAAGTTTTTTGTCTTTCAGTGTGTTTATATGGTGGGTTGTATTTAGCAATTTACATGTGTTGAATCATCCCTGCATCTCTGGGATGAAGCTTACTTGATTGTGGTGGATAATCTTTTTGATGTGTTCTTGGATTAGGTTTGCAAGTATTTTGCATCTATATTCATAAGGGAAATTGATCCATAATTCTCTTTCTTTGTTGGGTCTTTATGTGGTTTGGATATCAGAGTAACTATGGTCTTTTAAAATAAATTGGGCAATGTTCCTTCTGTTTCTATTTTGTGGGATAATTTGAAGAGTATTGGCATTAACTCTTCTTTTAAAGTCTGGTAGAATTCTGTGCTGAAGTCATCTATTCCTAGAATTAAAAAAAAATCTTTTTTGGTTGGGAGACTTTTAATGACTGCTTCTATTTCACTAGGGTTGTAGGTCTGTTTAAATTGCTTATCTGATCTTGATTTAACTTTGGTAAGTGGTATGTATCAACTAAACTATCCATTTCTTTCAGATTTTCCAATTTGGTGGAGTATAGGTTTTAAAAATATATCCTATGATTCTCCGGATTTCTTTGGTGTCTGTTGGTATTTTCCCCTTTCATCTCTAATTTTGTTCATTTGGATTTCTTTTTTCTGACTTTTAGTTAATTTGGGCCTTTTAGTTAGTTTGGGTTTGTCAATCACTGATTTTCTTAAAGAACCAATTCTTTGTTTCATTGATTGTATATATTTGTTTCTATTTTATTGATTTCAGCCCTGAGTTTGATTATTTCTTGCTATTTCTTTTGGTTGTGATTTCTTCTTTTTGTCTAGAGCTTTCAGGTGTGGTGTTAAGTTGCTAGTGTGGTATCTCCCCACTTTCCCCTCTTTGGATTTGCTAATCTGGGATTATTTATTCCTTGTGTTTTTCTGAGTGTGGTTAACCTCTTTAGATTGGAATTTTCCTTCTAGTGTTTTCTGTAGGGCTGGATTTCTGTCTATCCATCTGTCTGTCTGTCTATCTATCTCTTAAATTTGATTTTTTATCATGTAATGTCTTATTTTCTCCATCTATTGTGGTTGAAAATTTTGATGGTTGTAATAGTCTGGGCTGACATTTGTGGTCTCTTGGCATTTGTAGAACATTTGTCCAGGCCTTTCTGGCTTTAGAGTCTCCATTGAGAAGTCAGATATTATTCTAATAAGTCTGCCTTTATATGTTACTTGTTCTTTTCCCATTGTAGCTTTTTAATATTCTTTCTTTGTTTTGTACATTTAGTGTTTTGATTATTGTGTGCTGAGGGGATTTTTTTTTCTGGTCTAGTCTATTTGGTGTTCTGTATGCTTCTTGTACCAATTGATAGGTGTCTCCTTCTTTAGGAAATTTTCTTCTATAATTTTGTTGAAAATATTTTCTGTGCCTTTGACATGGGTTTCTTTTTCTTCTCTATTTCTATTATTCTTAGATTTGGTCTTTTCATACTGTCCCAGATTTCCTGTATTTTTGTGCCTAGATAGTTTTAGATTTAACATTTTCTTTGACTGATGTATCCATTTCTTCTATCATGTCTTCAACGCTTGAGATTCTTTCATCCATCTCTTGTATTCTGTTGCTGAGGTTCATTTCTGATGTTCTTGTTTGAGTTCCTAAATGTTTCATTTCCAGATATCCTTCAGTTTGGATTTTCTTTGTTGATTCTATTTCCACTTTCAGATCTTGAACTGTTTCATTCATTTCCTCCCATTGTTTGTATTTTCAAAGATTTCTTGAAGGGATTTACTCATTTCATCTTGAAGGACCTCTATCATGTCCATTAAGATTATTTTATGGTCTTTGTCTTGTGCTTCAGCTATGTTGCAATTCTCAGGGCCTACTGCAGTAGGGTTGCTGGGCTCCACTGGGGACCATTGTGGCTGTTACTTACTGTGTTTTTATACTGGCTTCTAGGCATCTGGTTTCGGAATGATTGTAATTCTAGGTGCCGATATCTGGTCTTGTCTTGTTGGGTGGGTGTTTAGTTCCTTGGTTTCTGTTGCCCTTTCTGGTTCTTAGGAGGGTGTAATGACTGTCTGTTGCTTGGTAAGGAATTCTTCTGGGATCTTGTTAGGTGTGGCCACTGGGGGTTCCAGGTTAAATATGTTTTTAGGTATTGGGAGCAGACATTTATGAATGGGTACAGGCTGGGGGGGGGTGACTAGGGGGTCCAGAAGAAAGAGGAAAAGAGGGTGTTTCGCCAGGATCTACTTTGTCCCCTGGGGATGGGGGAAGACAGTGAGGAGAGACCACAGCAGGTCATCTGCTGCTGATCTGGATCAGATTTGGAGGAGAGGGATTTGGAGGAGAGGGATTTGGAGGAGAGGAGGAGTGAAGATCTGAAGCTCATCAACTGCTTAGCTGGCCTTGTTGCTTGTCTAGCAGGCTTGCCTGGTGGGCTCCCAGGGAATGCCTGCTGGTGTTGGGGGCTGGGAAAATGGGATGAAGGCAGGGAAAGAAGGTTGGAGGAGAAGGTCTATGTAATCCATGGAGATGAGGGCATAGAGAAAGGGTAGGGTACAGCCGGTGGTTTGCTACAGAGCTGGGGATGAGACTGGGGAATTGGATTTGGAGGAGAGGAAGGAGGGGTGAAAACCTGCAGTTAGCTTACCTGCTTTTCTGGCTGTAGTGGCCCAAATTTTAGATTTAAACATCTTTAAAAATATTTTAATTGACCTGGAATGGGCTAAGAAAAAGAAGGATTATGATTGCATGGAACAGGGTGTTAAGACTGGATAATCACAAGATTGGCAGGATCACCTGACTAAAGATTAGCAGGAGATAGCTCCCCCAGTGAAGAGGAACTGGGCTGCCCATACCTCTGGGTAGGAAACTCTAGTACTGTGTTGTTTTTATTTCTTAATGGTTTCCAAGACTGAGACTTTCGGTATTGTCATTAAATGGCTTCTAACCAGTTCATTAAGCTGATTACTCAATCAAATTACATTAACACCTTCTTCATCCCCTCCTAAATGAGTTGGTATGTGAACACAAGACTTCTGGATCACAACACATGCTTTTATGAAAGAGAAAACAAAGGAAAAACCTTCAAATTATTATTAATTTTTTCTGATAATGTTTCAAGGCAAGATAGAGGGAAGGATAATGAATTATTTTGTCTAAAATGTCTATGTAGTTATATTTTTTAAGTCATTTTTTCTCATTCAAACGTGTTCTCTTAATCCTCCACTCTTGATTCCACATACATTCAATTCCAGACTTCTCTTCTGAGTGACCACTTTCTGTAATTTTTGTGGTCATGTTTTAGATGTTCATTAGAATGTGTTTTTTGAACCACCTCCTGGAGAGATGGCTCAGTGGCAAAGAGCACTTGCTGCTCTTGCAGAGGACCTGGCTTTGGTTCCTAGCACCCATGCGACAGCTCACATCACAGCCGTCCTTCACGACAGTTCCAGGGAACCAAATGCCTTCTTCTGACCTCTGCTGAAACTGCATGTATGTGGCGCACATACATACACGTAGACAAAACATGCACACACATGAAACAGCAATCCATAAAAGAGGAACTTCTGGCAAAGTGTCGCAGGAGGACACTCCCTTTCCACATCCTCTCATTTTTCAACGGAATTCTTTGCTTACCTTCCGGTGCCTTCCATGCCCTCTCAGGACCACTTTATATTTCCCCTTAAAACCTGTTACTTTGAAAACACTTTGGAGTAGTCACAGTAACCCCACTCAGTCTTGCAGGATTTAGCCACCAAGGGCACACACAAAGAAGTTCACCAGACTTTGTGGGAGGAAGGATTTGCCATGGGAGAGACATCTCGGGGACACAGTAAACATCAAGGACATGATTTGAATTAGGGGCAAGTCTTACCAAGGTCCGGAGACCATTTTTCTATGCGTCTTCCTGTTTTATTTAGTTAGTCTTCAGCTTATTCCCCTCAAAGCTGCTTCTTTGCATCACACCTCTGTGCATCCAAACATCTTTAACTACCTTCATAAGGCTAAGAAAAGCCTGATTCAGGGTTCAGGTTTTCTCTAATCTACGCAAACCTCTTCTGCCTCTGGTTATGTAATGTCTACAATACCTCTTGAGGCAAAAACAAAAACTCAATGGCCTCCTTCCCCCACTTCCCCAGGGGGAAAAATGCCCTCAGCCTCTCTAAAGCACCATTACTGTTTGAGCTCCACTCACCTCAGTGATCGAGTTATCGATGAATCATGATTGATGGTTTGTGAATGGGCTTGTGAACGTACGTTCTGTATGGAGGAGGAGGGGGGGTACACAAACCAGGAAGCAAGGTAGTGTGTGATGAGGGATGAGTGACATGAGGCAGTGACCTCAGAGCCAGCTCAGAGATGGCATATAGGGTGTAGTGAGTGAAGGTACAGGTAATCAAGATCCAGATTTGAAAAGACCTGGGTGAAAAATTCTGGGCTGAGGAAATAGGAGGCGCAAGGAAGATGAAGAGAATCCTGACAATGATGGAAGCTGACAGAGCTGAAGTACTGACCAAGGGAAATGGGGTATGGGGTGTTCTGTGGGTACCTTTTACAGAGCCTGTACACAAAAGGGTGATGGGCATGTGGAAGGTGGCCCAGACAACCTAGACAACCCATTTGTCACTAGCCACTTTGCACTGGTCTTGCTTTGAATAGTGCTAATGCGTCTTGTTTTCCTTTCTGACTGTGAACACTTGGGAGTCACATACTCACTGTTCTCTCACTCTTTATGGCATGTGCCTGTGGGCGTGATTGTGCATTACCCATGCTTGTTAGAAGCTTGAGTGTACTTTGTTCTGGGTAAAAACCAAGCATATCCAGGCCTCATGGGGCAGAGTGTGGCCCCTTGAAGGTCTCTCAACTAGTCCTGGCTGCAGTCACCAGCCAGCAAAGAGGGTAGGGAGACTGAGTAGAGTGCACGAGACCTATCGGTTGAGACCCCTCTGTTTCTTGAGGCAGGTGGTATCTCTGTCGCATTGCCTGATGGAGTTCTTGGCTTTGTCTGCTCTGGCCTCTAGCTGATACCCTGGAGTCAACTCTTCTGCCATCAGCTTACTTCCCTCAACTTAATTCCTCCCTAGTCTGAACTCAAGAATCTGCCATCTTCTCTTATAATTCGCTTAACTTAGGATCCTTGTCCCTGAACTCTACAGTCTTGTTTTACGGTCATTCCTACCCAACATGCTATTGTACATTAATTGTTTAGGCTTGGAGGTAGGGGTCACATCTTGGGCAGCTTAATTCTCTGTTGTGTATGCATGGGGGGGTGGTCATTGCACCCAGATCTCTGTTCACTAAAGACCACGAGCATCCATCCCCTTCCTTCAAGTGTGGAACTTGAAATGTGTTCAGATGTCACCAAGTGTCTCCTGGAGACAAGATTGCCTTCAGCTAAGTACCATTCAGGAAGGTAAGCTTCCAACAGAGAGAGCCCTTAGAGACTTCTGGGCATGTCTATGGTGGACTGCCTTGACTGTTAATTGATGTGTGGGTGACACCACTCCCTAGGCTGGAGGACCTGAGCTGTAGAAGAGTGGAGAGTAAACAAGCAGGCCTGCATACATTTATTTCTCTCTGCTCTTGACCATGGATGAGATGCGACTAGCTGCTTCAGGATCCTGCCCACTGTGACTTCTCTGTTACAATGGATGGTAACTTGGAAATGTGAGCCAAATAAGACTCTTTTCCCCCATGCCACTTTTTATCAGGGAATTTCATCACAGTAACAGAAATGAAACCGGGATAGAGTTGGCAGGTTCTGTCCTCTTTTTCTGTGGTGGAATGAATTGGTCAAGGTCACTCAGATCAAGGTCAATATCACAGACACAGGCAGATGTCTTCCTAGCTGTCAAACTTAGTTTGGTGCTTCTTTGAATGTAAGGAAAATCTCAAGTAAAGACGAAAGGCAGTGACTCTAGACAGAGAATTGACTAGAATTCAGGCCAAGCCATTCACTGGATACATGACCTTAGATCTTAAGTCTCTATTTCATTTTCTGGGGACATTAAGTCCCCACCTTGCAGGGCTAAGGCATGGAGGTGGTGTATCAGAAGTCCCAGCATCTCATGAGTGTGCTAAGCAAGTGCTGGTCCCCATTCCTTGGCCAATTCGGAATTGAGGGGAAGGGATTAGCATTGTCACCAGCATAGCTTGACACCCATGGGAGAGGAGGCCAAAGGACACTGCTTCTTGGGAACCAGGTTAAAAGTACAGGTGGTAAGATTCAGAGTCTGTGATGGAAACAGCCAAGAAGTAGCTTTCCGGCTTGGAAACTCACTGTCTGTATTGAAGGCTGATGTACCCGACTAAGGTTGCCCTCCTGCCTGTTCTCAGGGAGTTATCTCTGCTGCGATAATCTTATCTGTGCAGCTCAGAGTCTCCTTTTCCCAAGCAGAATGTTACATCGCTTCAAACATGCCCAAAGAGTATAGGGATATTTAGAGCTCAAGTTGTATCATCCTTTTCCTGTACCAGGGCCAACACAATGGTCTTTTGTCCTTTAAGACCACTGAAAGGTGTTTTTTTTTTTTTTTTTTTAAGAAGCTTAAAGTGCAAACTGACATTGAACTTAGTATGTAGATGAAGATGATCTTACATTTCTGATTCTCCTGCTCTGCCTCCTAAGTGATAGGATTGCAGGCATGTACTACTATCCCCTGTTTGTATGGTGTTGAGGATCAAATGTTGGGCTTTGTGCATGCTCGGTAAGCAATCTACTAAGGGGCATCACAGCCGTGTGTGTGTGTGTGTGTGTGTGTGTGTGTGTGTGTGTGTGTGTGTGTGTGTTTCCAGCACTGGGCACTCAACCAGCCTTGCAGATGCTAGATGCTAGGAGAGTTCTCTTTCATCTGTGAGCTCCATTTCCAGCCCTGGACCATGGAGATTTAATTTCCTGGGATTTCTCATCTGGGTCAAGTGCTTATTCTTTGGAGACTACCTAGAACATCACAGGATACCACCCAGAGGTCTATGTGAGACACTGTCTTAAAACCACCTCCAACGACCAATCAACCAACCAACTAACCAAACTAAAAACTCCAACAATAACACCCCAAGAACTTCATATTTCTTATCTGTAAAGTAAGACTTGAATGACACCCCTAAAACATAGAACTTTAATGCTTAGTAAGGGACAAACCTCCCGTTCATTTAAGATGAGCTTTGATACTGTCTTATTGAAGGATATTTGTGTCCAGGTCTGCAGGCCCTCGTTGATCCCATCTTAGCATTTCTTGGGGGTTACTGACTTGAGAACCTGAACAGTAGGGGTGTAAAGCTTCAGGAAAGAGCACAGGTTGACCTTGGCTCTTTCACCCCTGCTGCCTTTTACTTGGCACACAGAGGACATCATGTAAGTGGCCTATGAATTTGAGGAATCTGGACAGAAGGAAAATTGGGGTATATATTTCAACCTTCATTAATATGAATATAATATTATTATATTCAAAACTTCATTATTATATTACCTTCTCATGGGGGACTTATCATCATGGAATGTATAGGTACTCTTGTACTGTATAGGTATTTTTAACATTAGTAGAACACAAATCCATTGCCTTGTGGCTCACAGGATGATGGTAATGATCACTCCCTTTTCTCTCAGATACAAGGCTCTGAGATCTGCTACCAGGCTGAATCAACAGTTCTTCATGGGACTTGGCCTTCAGTCTCCTCTCTGACATGCTTGATGATCTCTACATAGATCTGTTTTAAAGGTACTAAAAGTGAACTATTTGGATGAGGGCATGATTCAGTAATAGAGTGTTTGCCTAGCGTGGGCAAGGTCTCAGGTCTCTGCCCTAGCATGGAGGCATGTGTGTGTGTGTGTGTGTGTGTGTGTGTGTGTGTGTGTGTGTGTGTGTGTAGCTTTTTCTCACTCCCCTTTCTGTAATCTTGACTAGACAAGTGATTTCTCCATACTCCAAAGCATGACTACCTTTCCCAAGGGAAAGGCAGGCATAATTTTACCCATTCCATTTTTAGTACTTTGACATAACAAGCAGGTACAAAGTGCTTTCTTGGTATTTTCCTGACCATTACCCATCGTGATCTGGCTGATGATGAAATGGGTCTTTAGGGATATGAACTCTTTGGGTCCAGGCAGACTTAATTCAAAACATGACCCTACCATGAGACTGTGAGCAAGCTACTCGAGCTCTTGAAGTCTCAGATTCCTTATCTTTGTGAAATAGAAAGTAGAGCATGTGCTTAACGTAGTCTGTTCAATACAGTGGGACCTGTGCTGTCCTAATATTTTTGCCAGTAAGGCTATGGGTTCTCTCTGCCTGACAGTTGATGCTTCTGCATCCAGGGGCACCCTTGATGCTGTAGGTAAGTGTAGGCAGGGTGAACACTGGAGTGTCACATAAACCTGCCTGCTCTTCCATCTTCTATCCCCTTCCTACTACCAGAGTGTTACTGCTAAGCCCTTCCTGCAATTAGCTTAGGTCCTAGGCCCTTGTTAACATGCAGTGTTCTTCAGGAAAACATATACTTGTGGCTTTTCTTTCCTCCCTCAGTCACTCCCCTTCCCTCACCCCCTTCTTCCCTCTCCTTCTCCTCTCCCCTCTTTCCTTCCTCCCTCTCTTCCCTCTCTTCCCTTTTTTGGTGGTGGTGGTGGGGATAATGGGTACTGAACTCGGGGCCTCAAGCAAGCTAGGCAAGACTCTACCACTGAGCTATGGCTGCAGCCCTCCCTCCTTATGTTCTGAGTCATCCATCTCTAAGTGCCAGTGCAGTCAGATCCTGTCAGAGAGCCTTTCTTATTTGAGGGAAAGAAAAGTTCTCAGGCTCAGACAAGGGCGTTCTGGGTTAAATGACCAAGATGATCTGCTTGAAGCCTGATTCTCATTTGATTCTTGACCTGACTTTGTACACATCATAATAGACGTGCATTCCTGCTTAAGGGTGTCTGAGGGAGATTCTCTAGGAGCCATCCAGTCCCTGGAGGAACCGTGATGGCAGTCAGTCAAACAAACCTAGCTCTCTGTGAGATTGGAACTGTGGCCAGTAAATGACGAATACCCCTCTTTGTCTTTTCTTCTTTTTGAAAAATCCTATCTGACATTGCTGAGACGATGCAGTAGGTAAAGAATGATGCTTGCTTGACAAGCCTGATGACCTGAGTTCAAGCCTCAAGGATCACATGGTAGAAGAGAACCATCTCCTGTAAGTTGTCCTTTGATCTTCACACGTTCTAGCATGTGCACATGCATGCACATGTCCACGAATAAATAAATGTAAAAAAATTAAATCCTATCTTGATGAATCATTTACAATATTCTAAAATGATTCTGAGGAGTTTGTGAGTTGGGCACAGTGGCCATATGCTTGCCTAGCATGCACAAGGTCCAGGTTCCAGCTCCAGCATAGGGGCAGAGAAGTGCAGCTAAAAACCTGCTAGTTGTGGGCTAAAGAATAAGAAAACAGCAATCTTTGGAGCCTTGGCTTCAGAAATAGCACAAAATGGAATGGACAATAATGAAAGGTAGATAATGGGTCCACAGTGATTTAATTCTTGGTGATATTGTTCATTTGATGCAAATACCAAAAAAGGAAAGAAAAACCCTGACTTTTTGAAAATAAAACAGGAAACCTGCCCCAAATATTTAGTGTTTGATCAAATGAGAACCCCTCCCACCCCGCCCCACATCTGCCAAGAGAGTTAAAATAATACGGATGTTAAATAAAAGGCCCAGCTACCAAAGAGCAAAGTTTAATGAAAGCCGGAACTGTTAAGTATGGATTCCTGTTGAGAAAAATGTCAATCTCTTTCAGAGTTTTCCCACTGTTCCATTTTTAAGAAAAGTGTAGTAAAAATACATAATACAAGGTAACTTCTTTCTCACTTCTTTTTTTTTTCCTCCACACATCCCTTGGTGAGAAGCATCTTCCCTGGAGTCATGGACCCCTCCCAGCACAGACCCTCATTTCCAGCACAGTCTTTCTCTATCCAACCGATAGGCTCAGGGGCTGGAGAACATCTTCCCAGGCCTCAGGCAAGAGGTCTTTGAAGGAGCTGATGATAGAGTTTAGATTCATCTCTTCCTGGGTGCAGACTCCCCAGTGGCAGGCCACACAAGAGTCTATGGTGCTAGGCAGGAGGCTGGGAGGACATTAGCTGGCAGAAATAAAAGGTGATAATCCATCTCTAGAACACGGCTTCACACACCATGCCCATGTTAACACGGGAGAAACTGAACAATGGGGGTGAAGGGTGGATTCTGGGATGTTTCTTTGCGATGGCTGATGAAGAGAGAATGAGAGAGACATAGAGATATGGGTTGTCCACCGAGAGCATCCACAGAGGAAGCCATTTCTACTGCCCTGGACCCTGGGTAGGCTCCAAAATTTTCAGCTTGTCCATTGCTAATGATAACCCCGAATAGTGAAGACTGGATGGAAGCAGAGGGTGGGAGAACAAGCCAGAATGTGGTTATCAGTAAAAGCTAGTGGCATGTGACACTCACTGAAGCCTGCACCTGGGTGTGGCTGCAGAAGGGGTGGAAGCCAACCGCACCAAGAGTGAGAGTGGAGGGCTCCACAAAGCTGTGTGCCAGGGACGCCCACTTCCACTCAAAGGTTCAGGCAGCTTAGCATCTTTCAGCGGCTCTTGCTCACTTTTCCTGTCTGGCTGTCCTTCACTTTGGTCATTGCATTCATGGGTGTATAAAGGTTCTGACCATTGTAATGCTATGTCCTTCCTCTGTCTTAGCCAGGAAAATAGTTAGTTTCTTTGTGTTAGAGTTAGAAGATGGGCTTAGGCATCTTAAGGTCCCCTGATATTCTTAGGAACTTAACTCATCTCCCTGTCTCTCAAAATAACTTAGGCTTTGCTATCTTTCTTTCTTAAGACCCGATCACATGCTAAAACAATACTTTATTAACACAAACCCCCCAGTTCTCTGCATTGACATAACTCACAACTTCATATTTGGTCTCTCAAACCTAGGGCAGGAAATAGCAGAGAAGGCTCTGTGGCAGGGGCTTGGCTGGACTTTCATGATTCCCCACTGCCTTTCTTTTGAAATGAGCTTGGACAGGATGCCCCCTTATGTCAGAGGTTCCACAGAGAGTCCTACTCTATCACAGGGCTTCAGTCTAGATGCCAAGCAAAGGAAAGGCAAGAATCGTGTGTGACACCTCCCTGACTGCCAGCTCTTTGCAAGGCTCTACTGGGTTTGGGAGGCCAATTACCCCTCGGCCACCACACTGCCTTTGAGCCTGAACATAGTAGAATACACTTTTTGGGGGCTGAGATTGACTTTGTAAAGAGATGTACCACAATGGTACTCTATGGCCCACAGAACAACTCTTGAGCATTCCAGGAAGCCTCTTCCAAGCAACAGGAAACTTCCCAAGTCCTCCTCTGCCTACACACTGCCCAGCCCCTTTCCACCCCCTATCTGAGATGCTCTTCATGGCTATTCTCCAGTGAACCAGCATTTAGGTAGTATTCTCTCTGGGGAAGGCAGTCCCCTTTTCCAGTAGTGTCTGTCTCCATCCAAGGCATGGGCCAAGGGATTGAAGGTCTCGTGGAGAGCTCCCACACGGAATGAGTCTGAAGGTCGCGTATTCCTTTCCTTGCTTGTAAGGTGGAACCAATCATGAGTCTTCAATCTGGAAACTAAAGAGTGATGGGGAGGAGTGGGGGGGGGGGCTGGGGATAAGAAGAAGCAAAAGGGTCTAACAGAGCCTGCAAACCATGGATATTAGTAAGAAAATAACTGCACACACTAGGACACATTAACAACTGAATTAAAATTAAACAGTTTGATTTCTTCATTAATATCCCAGTGACTCCATTCTCAGAGACGTTAGACTTCATTGGACAGGGTTTCTCCCATTATTGCAGCATAGAGTTAGTTACCATCGTCACTTAGCAAATGGAGAAGGGTGAAAAAATCCCCAAGGGAAAGGGACGCCTAGTGGATGTTTTTTGTTTTGCTTTGTTTTTTAATTCTTCAGGGACATCGGCTGAATTGTCCTCCATCTGGTCATGGTGGTTGGAAGTGGTGTTTCATTTTGTTGTTGTTTTTGGCACTGAAGGGCTTGGGATGGGACTAGGGAGCCTGAGCCTGCTCCCCAAGGGGTTACTGTCTGCTCCAGTTACAATCCTGTGGCTCCCAAGGGCATCCCTGAACTGTGGCTCATGCAGGGAATGGATTGCATGGACTTGGCGAAGTCCTGGGTGACCACCCGGCCATTCTCTCCGCTGCCGCCTCCTCCACTGGCTCCAGCCCCACTGTTCCTGGGGAGGGTCGATGTCCGTATGGCTTCATTGATGGATTGCTGTGGGATCAAACAGAAACCCTTTTCAGGAGGACAGGGGGTTCTTCCCCAGGTCCTTGGCAATGACTGGCAAAGGAGAATGAATCAAGATGGGATTGAAACTGTCACCCAATATTGCTCCCCACGCCTGAGCTCAAAAAACAATGCTGTGGGCAGTTCTTGGTAATTCTTATTTCTTCTCTGGCATACTAAGTCCTTTTCTGACCTAGGATTCTAACACTCTAGAAACCACAGGTTAGTAGCCCCAATCTGATGTGTCAGTCTATACCTAGAGCTTGTCTGTGCTGATAGTTAGCATGCATCACAGAGACAATGGCCCCGGGGATGCATCCTTGCTCTCTTTGGCACATGCACATGTCACCTTCCCTTAACCTTCCTGGGGTCTAGGCTTGAATGTGTCAGGAAGCAAGCCCTAAGTTACCTCATTCTGGGGCTCCTGCAGGTGGGGCATTTCCATGGAGCTGTTGGGACTGGAGCTTAGGAAATTTGCATCCTGATACCCAAGCTAGGTTCTGTGATCAGGTTCCTGTCTTTGGTATTTTTAGAACTTTTAAACCTCCATGTCTATAGCATATGACTGTCCAGGCAGCTACAGTCTCCCCCCCATACCCTCTTCTTCTCCTCATTCTCCCCTCCCTTCTCCTCTTCTCCCTGATTCCCTTCTTCTCCATCTTCCTCTCCTGCCCCCTCCTCTTCCTTCTTTTCTGCCTCTG
>CABHPR010147796.1:0-19473 GCA_902168415.1 Peromyscus melanophrys | reverse complement strand
CACCCTGGCCTTGATGGTGGCGGCTAGCGGCCGGGTCGCCTTCGCCTTCAACCTGGACACCCGATTCCTGGTGGTGAAGGAGGCGGTGAACCCGGGTAGCCTTTTCGGCTACTCGGTCGCCCTCCATCGGCAAACCGAGCGACAGCAGCGCTACCTGTAAGTCAGCCTGGCGGCAGTGAGGTGGGGTGAGAGAGGGTATGTGTGTTGATGCCTGACCTAAGCTGAGTCGGATGGAGCCCTGGGCCCACTGACTTCCAGGCCTGCTGCTGCTGGCCTTTCCTTGTGAGCCAGGATTAAGGGGGCGGGTACACCCGCAGCCCTCCGATTGTGGGGCTTGGCGGGAAGTGGAGGATGGGGGGCAGTAATCATAGCAAGTGCTGACCTGGCCAGAACCTGTCTAGACGCGGCCGCTCTACGTTCAGACCTCTTTGGAGAGCAAAAGTAGGGTCTCTGTTGCCCAGCACCCCGAGAATCCAGTACCTAACATTAGCTTCTTCCCCAGGCTTGGAGAAGCCTGTAAAATAAACACATATCACACCCCTCTTCCTTTCTGCCTGGGGAGAACCCGAGATATATGCGTTTAAGCCCCCATTACATCTCTCATTTAGTCTGTGGCCACAGCAACCACGCCCTCTGCAGAGCCAGGCTGGACCGCTTCTCAAGGGCTTGGCATTGCAGAGTGAGGTGATGAAGAGGCTGGGTGTTTGGAGCTGTCCAGAGGCTCCCTCTGACCCCTAGAGGAACGGACAGTAGAAGACAGAGGAGGCGCTGTCTTAAGCCTCAGAAGCCAGAGCCCACCCGGAAGCAGTGGGGTACTCCCACCAGACATCTCCCCGCATTCCACAGATTCATGTTGAATCAGCAGCCCTGAGTGTGTTTGTTTTGGTTTGAAGAGGGAAATGGTGTTTTCTCTTTCTTCTGCTCTCCTTTGCAACAGCTGCAAGAAGCGGGAAGAGCTAAGCAGAGTGGAGGAGGGGAGGAGATTGCGTCCAGCCACCTGCCCCTCCCCATGCACACACATGCCCAACGGGTCATGTCCAGGTGTCTGAGGTTTCTCTGCATGGGTTCTGTGTGCTGAGGTTGACTAACTGCGGGACGGGGGTGGCCAGAGGAGGTGAGGCTGCCCAGGGAAAGACAGTGATGATCACACAGACCCCTTCTACCTTTTTGAGCTGGATAGTCTACCAGGCACTGATTCCTACCTGGCCTCTGACGGTTACTAAATTAAAAGACACAGTCAAGGTAAGAGTGTTGAAACCACTCTCTGCTCTGACTTGGGCCTGTAGAAACTTGAGGAAGTTTGGAATGTTCAAAGTCCAGCACACTTCAGTCTTTGCCTCTGCCCTGCTGGCCCAGCCCCTGTCCGTACTGCCCACCTGGACTTAGCCTCTACCCTACCTGGCCTCTGCAGAAGGTATGGCTACCACACCCTTCCTGCTCTGGCCGGGCAGGTTTAACCTTCTGCCTTTCTGAGACTCTCTGACAATGGGTAGTTGCTATAGTAGTGGCTTTTCCTCCCTGTCCTAGCCCAGAATATAGTTTTCCTATGTTCTGATGCTGAACGTGCATGGCCTGAGTTAGGACAGTGGAAGAGACCTGGAAAGAGTAAAAGACAATTTTACATACATACATACATACACACACACACACACACACACACACACACACACACACACACACACACACGTTCTGTGACCTTGAGGAAGATATTTCCTTCCCAGGGGTCAGCTTCCTGCAGGATGAGGTTGTACCTGGATCTGTATGCTTCTTCCTCCTCCTCCCTTTCTCTGCCGGCCTGTGAGAGGCACCTTGACACTGTGAAGGGAGAAGCTGAGTGTCCCCGTGCCTGCTGTCTTGACTCTGTCTCTGACACCTGAGCCTTCGCTTCCTCGGTGTTAGTGGTACTTTGAGGACATTGTGTGTCTAGAATGGTCCTGGTGTGTCCAGTTCTCCAGTGGACACCAGAAGGCTCTGGGGCTGAGACCAGGCTGGAGCTGAACCGCTTCTGCCTATGGGTCGTACCCAAGTTGGCCAAGTGAAGGACTTCTGCTTTTCTCTCTGGGCAGCTGGGGAGAATGCTGAAATGAACGGACTCTGAGGGCAGATGGGTCTTCTCTCTCTTGCCCACAGCTGCTTCTGTACCTTAGCTCTGTCCTCATCTAATGGGGTTCAGCTCTCTAGCCCTTTGGGAGAAACAGCTGGGATTCACTACAGCCAGCTGTGTAGCCAGATGTGAGCAGCTGCCCAAGTATTCTAGGGAACTAATAAGTCAAACTGCAGCCTCAGGTTCTGTCAGCATCGAAGTCCCCTTGGAAGGGTGGTGTGGCTCATGGTCCTTCCTTTGGGGTCTGCCAGGGGTTCAGGGGCTCCTGAGAGTATGTGCACAATCACAGGTTTGTACATTGTCCCTGGGGGATCAGGAAGGGGAGAGCATACAAAGTGTAAAAACCCAAGAGCATACAAAGTGTAAAAACCCAAGAGACACTCTCTTTGCTGCTACGACCTTTATCTCTATGCTGAGTACCCCACCCATAGCCCATGCTTGTAGCACTCAGTATCTGATAGTGAGAATCTAGGGCAGACCACTCACTTTGGGCTTATTTATTTATTTGAGACATGGTCTCTCTTATATGGCTCTGGCTGTACTAGAACTCATCTTATAAAACCAGGCTGGCCTTGAACTCACAGAGATCCACCCTCCTCTGGCTCTCAATCTGTGATTAAAGGCTTGTGCCCCCTCGTCGGGCTCACTTTGAGCTTTTTGATGTAACATAAGCTCTCCTTAGAGGGAGAAGAGCCGCTCATTGGGGAGGTGGTTGCCAACCCCCCTGCACCTGCTCTGTTGTCCCTTCTTATTCTGGCCTGCCCTCACCGGTTGATTCCTCTGGGCCCCCTCTCTCTTTCACTGTTGGAAATGAGGGTGTCTGGGAAACCTGGGAGGGAGGGGCTTCTGGAAATGAGGTCATTCCCGAGGTAGGCAGGGGCCTGGCTTACCTGCTGTGTTCTCTTGAAACACGCTCCCTGGACAGGGCGGGTTCCTGGCAGCCTTCATGGCTGGTGCCAGTAGAAATGGCACAGCAGCTGTGGCTGTGGAAACAAGGCCTGCATCTGGTTTATCCTCCTCTGCTGGCTTCCTCGGTGGTCATTCTAGGCCCAGAGGCTTTAAAATGGGCAGGAGGTGGAGGGGGGCTGATCTTGCAGAAAAGGAAGTCGCAAGGAGGGATTGGTGTCCCGTGGGGTGGCATACACCTGTCATGCTAGGACTCAGAGAGGAAGGCAGGAGATTGGCAGTTTGCTGGATGTCCAGGCCACATAGTAAGACCCTGTCTCAAAACAGGAAAGGAAGAAATCCATCGTAGTGAGGTGGACTGAGGTTAGATGAATGCCATAGAGGGTCAAACATGGAATACCTGCTGGAAAGCCGGGAAAGAGGAGAAACGAGGAAATTGGTCTCACCCTCTTTCACTCAGGGCCCTGCCAAGATCTCATTCTTCCATCTTTCTCATCCTCTCTTGTTGCTCTGGTTCTAAGGCTGAGTCACCAGGCGCGAGGGGGTTGGGTAGGCAGCATGAGGAGGGGTAGAGGAGGATGGTGAGGGCTGCAGTTTCAGCGCCACAGGAGAGCCTCTGGGGAGGTGGCTAAATCAGGCAGCAGGGCATAGAGCTGGCATCCAGGAACTGACCTCCCCCCTACTCAGGCTGGAGCAGCTACTGCCTCCCCTCCTGCCTCTACGCCTTCCATAGGAGGGGCACAGTGACCAAGACCCCAAGAAAGGCTCTGGGGATTTCCCCAGAATCTTCCCATAGGAGCCACCACACACCTCCCTGAATTTTCTTGGAGCATCATTCCACTCCCGGAGTCCCGAGGGGCTCTTCCTCTTTGGGGTGAGCCTGCCTGGTGCCCTGTCTCTCTTGGGTCCCATTCCCCAGCCTTCTCAGATCCTGCCATTTTCTGTGCAGTTATTCTATTAGCTTTGAACTGCTCGGGAGGAATGGAGGTGTAGAGGGCTGGTCAGGGCGAAGAAGAGTCCCACTCCCTGCACTTAGAACTCAGGGGCTCCCCGGAGGCCAGGTGGGGCTTTCTAACTGGAGCCAAATGAAAGGATGAGGAGGCAGCTGTTGAGAGCCCTTGATCTCCCATTTCACCCACATCTGCTTCCGGGGGCGCTCTCCGCTCCTCCCTGCCCAACTTGACTCCAGGAGAGGGAGGTCCTATCTCCTGAGAGCTCTATCTAGGCATCCCCATGTGCCTCTGCCCCTTCTGTCTGTGGGTTCAGTGGTTGTCTTGGAGAGGTCAGCTTTTAGATTTTTATTTTTTACCTGGACCCAATAGTACTTACTACCTGCTGTTCATTTACATAGTACTTTACGTTTCAATTTATGGACCAGTAAGGTTTGTGCCAGTCTTGGGATTCCCTAACCCTGATCATACATATACCTGGCTGTGGTAGGAGGAAGGTGGACCCTACCCTCTGAACCCCCTTCCTCCATCCATGTGCAGGCCTCTGGCTGTAGACGACTGCATCCTGGGCTGGGAGCCAGAGGGCCTTAAAGGGCCTCTAAGCGGGCCAAGTGGGAGCTAAAAATACTCCAGGGGGTGTGGGGGAGCTCCCAGTGGAATCTCAGGAGGAGGAGCCTAGGGATTAGGGAATTGGCCCCTTCCCAGTCCCCATCAGTGGGCACAAGGCTGGCACCAGACAAGGACAGGAATGCATGGAGTCTTATTCTAATCCAGCCATAAATTATATTTGGCTCTGCCTGGTCCATACCTCAGGCAGCTAAGAGGAAGGGTCCCTCAGCCCCTCCTAGTGGAGGCAGACTTGGGAGGCATGGAAACCCTGCTCTTCAGTTACCCGCTGCTACATGGGTTAGGCAGGACAGTGGCAGCCATGAGGGTAGAGCATCCATGACACTGTGTGCTCCCAGGTCCCTCTTTCACCCACTGAAGCTTCCAGCCCTCCAAGCCCATTGTAGCCGAGCCCACCACCAGCCGACTCCGAGCTTCTCTTCCAGATGAGCAGACGCCAGCATCTTCCTCCCCTCCCCCAGTGGCTGCCTGCTATCCTCAGGATGGGAAAGTCCTACTTCTGTTCACCCCTTATTCCTTCTAAACAATGAAGTAGTCTGTCTTTTTCTCTCGGCTTCAGGTTCCCTAACCTGCAGTATTGGAATTCCTGAGTCCCCAGAGAGACTCCAGTCAAGTTAGGGCCAGTTCTGGTACCATTAAAAAAAACAACAACAAAAAGACCCAGAGCAACAGTGTTCACACCAACCATGTCTTCTCAGTCAGAGAGTCCATTTGTTTTCCCCAAACCCTGGAGGAGGGGGTTCAGCTGGGATTCCCATTTTACAGATAAGACACTCAAGACTCACAAGGAAAGGAAATCACTCTCGTCACAGCACCAGTCCTAGAAGCGGGTTCCTAGCTCCCAGGTTGAGATGTTCCCACAGGCCCTAGCTTCCTCCTCTCGTTTGTCAAGCATGCCAGGGGGTGGTCAGACAGGTACCCTCCCTAGCCTGAACAGAAGTTGGCTAAAGGCCTAGCAGCTGTTACATCTGTTCCCTTATGCCTCCCTAGGGTGCTCAGGACACTATGTTTGGGGAAGCTTTGCCTCTGCCCTGAGGAACAGCCACTGAGGGTGATGTCTGAGCTGCAGCTGTGAGGTGCAGGCAAAGGTCCACCCCTTTCCTAGTACCTGGAGGCAATGCATTCCTGACTCCCAGTAGGTGGAGGCACCCCAGGCCCCAGCATGCCCGAGCCCTGCCCTACCTACACCCTGCCGCCCTCGCCCTCACAACCAGATCCTAAGCAGGGCTGTCGGCACAGCCGTTGCTCAGCACTTCCAGACTGGCAAGAGGCCTGGAGCCTGGGAGCCTCAGGGCCACAGTGTTGCTGGGCTAAACAGAGGGGCACCTGGGAAGTTCTGCCACCCAGGAGGCTGAGTTGGAAGGAAGGTGGCAGAGGGCAGGTTCCAATCAGAATATTGAAAGACTACAGGGAGAAGATACAAGAAATAACTTGGTTCTGAAGCTGGGCTGCCCCAGATACTATTTGCATAGCCTAGCCTATGGTAGTTGGAGATCTTTTGCAAAGGAGATAGGATTTCAGGGCCGATCCCCTGTTTGCTCTGCTTAAGTCACCCCTTTGGTGTGGGATGGGGTTCCAGGGTCTAACCCCCTTGTGGGTATTTCTTGATGTCCCTAAAGATGGATTCTGGGGATAAGATGATATCTTAAGATGATAGCTCTTGTCCACTCCCACCCACATCAGCTCTGCTCTTGGGCCACACTAGTATCCAGCCCCACCCCATACCTGTGTGCTTGTCTCAAGGAGGGGGTGGGGCAAATGGAGGCATCACTCAGGTCACTTAGAAATCTGTGCCTCTTAGAGCAATGTGCTCTATGGTTTCAAGAGGAGAGATCCAGGCTTCCAACAACTCACCCATCCTTACACAGATTCTCTTTTCTGCCTTCCCTGATGCCCCGGGACTTGAACCCAGAACCGTCATTCCTTCATGTCTGCCTTTATCTCCGAGGCCAAAGGATTCCTTCAAAACCCCTGATCTGGGGCTGGGAATATCGTTCAGCTGGTAGAGCGCTTACCTGGCATTCTGGAAGCCTTGGGTTAAATTCCTACATCAAACTGAGCATGGTGGTACATACCTGAAAATCGCAGCATTTGAAAGCTGGAAGCAGGGGGATCAGAAGTTCAAGGCCATCTTTGATTAGGGAGCATCCTAGCCTCAGGTATATGAGACCCTGTCTCAAGAAGAGAATGAAATACAGCACAAAACCAGGTCTGGTCTTGTCCCTGCCTTGCTGGGGTCCCTCTGTGGCTCCTCTAAGGCCTTTGCCATGGCTTATATACCTCCCCCCTCATGTTTTTCCTGGGTTCTGGTTGTAGAGAGGGCTGGTGCCTGAATCACTGGCTTGCTCATGCTTCCTGGTCCTTGCACATACTGTACCCTTGTCTCGGGAGCCCTTCCTCCCTTCTTCATTGGGTGACCCTGGGCCATTGTCCTCACACTCAGGCCATGGCACCTCATGTACAGACTTCCATGCTTTCCTGGTGAGATGCTTAGTGTTCCCTGGCTTGCCTTCCCCCGTGACAGGCTCTCCCGGAAGACAGGACTGAGGTTTTATTAATGTTCCGTCCCCAGAACATGGTCTGGAGCCCATGCATAGTGACTGTTGATTTGCAAGCTGGCTGGAGGGAGGCTTGGAAAGTCTGGTCCACCTGCCTCCCTTTCCCAGGCTTCTGGCTGGTGCTCCCCGGGACCTCGCTGTGGCTGACGGCTACACCAACCGGACTGGCGCTGTGTACCTGTGTCCCCTCACGGCTCTCAAGAACGATTGTGAACGGATGGACATCTCAGAGAAAAGTGAGGAGAGGCTGGGAGCAGAGCTAAGTCAGGAGTCTGGCAGAGAGAGCCCAAAGAGAGAAGATACAAGGCTAGCTTGTTAGCAAGGCAGGGTGGCTCATGCTTGTTGTTCTAACACTTGAGGTTGAGGCAGAAGGACAGCAAGAACAAGGCTAGCTTGGGCTACATAGTGAGTTTCAGAATAGCCTGAGATGTATATGGAGACCCTGACTCAAAAGCAAACAAACAAAAAAAGCAAAGCTGGCATGCTTTGTCTTGTCTGCTTGGGAAGAGGAGCAGGAAAAAAAGCGGAAGGTCAGATGGTGCGAGCTCTGAGCAATGGCAGGCAGGACATGGTGAGGAGGGAGGGCTGCCCTGGGGAGGCTTTGGGCACTGGAATATGGAAGGAGGGACCTAGTTCATGAGCCCTCCCATTCCTGCAGGTGACCCCGACCATCACATTATTGAGGACATGTGGCTTGGGGTGACTGTGGCCAGCCAGGGCCCTGCAGGTAGAGTCCTGGTAAGTGAACACTTAGCATCGTCTTCCCAGAGCCAGGGAGGACAGCGGAGGGTGGCGGGGGACCCTCTGTGCATGGCTGGGGCCTTTGCAAATGTCTATGTCTGTAGCCTCACATCTTTGTAGGCTTGTGTGTTCCCTGATCCCTGTACTCTGGGGAGAGGGTTGTCTGGCGCTCTCCCAAGGCTGGACATGGCGTGGGTCCTGTGTGACCTGCATGGATGCTCACCATTCGTGGGAAAGAGCAGAGAGAACTTGGAGGGGGAAAGGGCAGAGAGTGCCCCGGGCAGCTGGGCGCTGGCAGGCACTCCTTCCTGGGAGGTTGGCTGCCGGAAGAAGCACAGCCCTGGTGACCCTGGCTCACCCTGGCACTGATTTGAGTGCCACTCCCTACTGTCCATTGTCACCTTCTGCTGCAGGCCATTCTTCAGTGTCAGCCCTTGGGGATCTCAATTTCTGCGTCCCAGACTGACATAATTTAGATGTCTATAAACCTTCCATATAGTGAGAAGGGCAGGTATTAACTTTTTACAAGCTTTGACCAATGATAAGCCTGTGTCTGTAACACCCACGGAAACAGAGCATATTTATATCACCCCCGAAAGTTCTCTGGTCCACCTGTGAGCAGCCACCAACTCCTATAGCCATCCCTGCTGTGATTTCTACCCTTTGAACACCATGGCAAGCTACAAGCTGGTAACCAGTTTGCCAGACCACCCTTTTGTACCCCCTGTTGTTTGTGGGTGTGAGCCTAGAAGTTTGTCTAAGTGATTGTAGACTCTGGGATTAGCTACTTCCCCACCTTCACTCAGCCAACAAATATTTAGTCAGCACCTGCTGTGTTCCGAGCACCAGAAACTTAGCAGTAGCTAAGGATAGGCTCCCGTGAAATGCCAGTGGTGTTCGCAGGTCTGACGGACAGGAAAAGGGATATTGTATAGCCCAAAGGCTAATTCAGAACGTTTTTTTACCCCCTGGAAGCTGGCTTTCACTCTTAGCCCTGGCTGCCCGGAACTCACTCTGTAGACCAGGCTGGTTTCAAACTCGGAGATCCACCTGCCTCTGCCTCCCTGGTGCTGGGACTCAAGGTGGGTGCCACCATGACTGGCTCAGAGTCCTTTTTAAATTTATAGTTTGGCTTTTGTGTTTTATGTTTGTTTTGGCTTTGTTAGGAATCAAACCCAGGGTCTTGAAAACGCTGAGCCATGATCAGCTCTAAAGTAACTCTACCGTTCCACTGATTTTCCCAATAAGTGTATATGATGCGGGACTGAAGAGACGGCTCAGCAGTTAAGAGCACTGGCTGCTCTCCCAGAGGACCAGGGTTCAATTCCCAACAACCCACATGGCAGCTCACAACAGTGTGTAACTCCAGTTCCAGGGGGATCTGATGCCCTCTTCTGGCTTCTGCAGGCCCAGACATACATGGTACACAGACATACATGCAGACAAAATACCCAATACAGAGAAAATAAGATAAGAATAAATTTTAAAGTTACTATATGAGAAGCGCTTGAACTTGTGCTTGGCATATAGTAAGTACTCAGTAAGTGTTCACTGCTGTTATGAATGCTATTATTATTTTAAATGATCCTTTCATTAAACAACAGGATCATCTGGGGATGATCTCCCTGTAAATGGGTCCTTTTAGCCCCAGGAGCCTAAGCCCCACATTCCCTCATCCTTCTCCAATTCCTTTCACCAAGATTCCTCAGCTACTCTCAAATTCACGCCTCCTGGCTTCCCCAGATCTGGTCCCGGCCCTTGATTTCTAAATAATGGAAAGGGAATACAAGTTTCAGTGTCCCCACAGGAAGAAAAAGAAGACAGCGTTCCTCTTTGGCCCTTGACTCACAAAGCCAGCAGTGCCCAGGGTGAGAGATACAGCTTGCCATGGGTTCCCTGATCCTGGCTAAGGCCAAGCGTCTGTGTGTTTGGGGGTCCCTAGGTCTGTGCCCATCGCTACACCCAGGTGCTATGGTCTGGGCTAGAGGACCAGCGGCGTATGGTGGGCAAGTGCTATGTGCGCGGCAACGACTTACAGTTGGACCCCGGTGACGACTGGCAGACCTACCACAACGAGATGTGTAACAGCAACACTGACTACCTGCAGACCGGCATGTGCCAGCTGGGCACCAGTGGTGGCTTCACCCAGAACACCGTGTACTTCGGTGCCCCAGGAGCCTACAACTGGAAAGGTGATGACCCGGGAGAAGGAGGGGTGACAGAAACCACCTGTCCCCAGTAAGCCACTGGGACAGATCTTTACTCCTAGCACTCAGGAGGCAGAGGCAGAGCTCCCAGGGCGAAAACTCTGTGAGTTCGAGGCCAGCCTGGTCTACAGCGAGTTCCATGACAGCCAAAGCTACTTAGTGAGACCCTGTCTTGGAAACAAACAAACAAATAAATAAAAGCAAAGTATAAATAAATAAGGAAACCCAGGCTGGACTGTGGCCTGTCTGACATCAGCTCAACCTCTGGGAAATTTTACAATCATGCTTCTGGCACAAAAAAGTAAAATCTCAGCTTAGGGCTTGTTAGAATTAAGAGCAAAATTGGCCAGCAAAAAAGCAGCACTACCCTGTGACCCTGGCTACTCAGACGCCGGGGCAGGAGGATGCCATCCATAATCCTGCTTGGGATATTGAGTTCAGGCCCAGCATGGGTAACATAGCAAGACCCTGTTTCAAGATAAACTAAAAAAGGGAGAACAGAACAGAGTTCTGTGGTAGAGCACCTAGCTTGGCTTGTATGAGGGTCTAAGTTCAACCTTCAGTACCACAAATTAAGAAAGGGAAAAAATGATAAAAAGTCCCTTCTCGTCACGTGGGGGTGGCACACGCCTTTACTCCCAGCATTCGGGAGGCAGAAACAGATGGATCTCTGTAAGTTTGAGGCCAGCCTGGACTACAGAGTGAGTTCCAGGACAGGAACCAAAACTACACAGAGAAACCCTGTCTCGAAAAACCAAAAAAAAAAAAAAAAAGTCCCTTCTCTTTCCCAACCTCCCTCATCCCATTTCCCAGTGTTCATCGTGTCTTAGGACTCCTTCCACACTTATTTTAGTATCTTTAATGATTTTGTTTTTGTTTTTTGTTTTTTGAGACAGGGTTTCTCTGTGTAGTTTTGCTTTGTAGATTCTTGCTTAAAGGCTGGAGAGATGGCTCACCAACCACAAGGTGGCTGTAATTCCAGTTCCAGGAGACCCAATGCCCTCTTCTGGCCTCTGCAGTCACTGCATGCAGGTGATATACAGACATACATGCAGGCAAATCATCCATACTTATAATCACGTCAACCAGGTGTAATGTACATACCAACAATTGGGAATCTGAGGCCTGAGGATCATGAGCTCAAGGCCTGTCTGATCTCCTGGAATTGGAGTTACAGACTATTGTGCGCCACCATGAGGGTATGAGGAATCAAACCTGGGTCTCCTAGAAGAGCATCAGCCAGTGTTCTTGTTCACTGAGCCATCTCTCCAGCCAGCCTCCCATCACAGACTTCTTAAAGAGGATGTAGTTTATCAGCTGGCCGGTAGTGGTGCATGCCTTTAATCCCAGCACTCGGGAGGCAGAGGCAGGTGGATCTCTGAGTTCGAGGCCAGCCTGGTCTACAGAGTGAATTCCAGGACAATCAGGGCTACACAGAGAAACCCTGTCTCGAAAAACAAAACAAAACAAAACAAAACAAACAAAAAAACCCAACAGCAGTGATTTCTAAGTGCTCATACATAACAGGGGTTATTGTTGTTGTCAAGGGAGGTGGGCATGGTAGAGGGAAAAGGTGGTGACCAACACTTTCTGCTCTCTTCCCCAATCTTTCTGCAGGAAACAGCTACATGATTCAGCGGAAGGACTGGGATTTATCTGAATATAGCTATAAGGGCTCCGAGGACCAAGGAAACCTCTATATTGGTAAGCCCAGTGCTGGTGGCCCACTGGAGGATGGAGGAAGCCAATTTGATCCATAACATACTGACCCTTTGACCTCTGGTGTGCTGTGGGGTGTGACTAGTGGCATTTAGTTCAATTAGCACACACTCACTGCACCCCGCCTGCATGTGTGGCTCTGGTCTAAAGCTTCCAGATGCAAAGTTAGCTGTGTCGTGAAGCTCAAAACCCAGTGTGCAAGGGAGGCTACGGCTGGATCTGTGGCCCACTTTTTTTTTTTTTCTCAACTGGAACAGAGGACTAGAAGATAATAGAGGGTGGGTAACTAGAGGGGTAGGTCCAGTATAGAAGGGGACAAATCTGCTGGGCCCTTGATTGAATCCCTCCCCCTCATCCCAGGGTACACGATGCAGGTAGGCAGTGCCGTCCTCCATCCCACGGACATCACTGTTGTGACGGGTGCGCCACGGCACCAACACATGGGCGCTGTCTTCTTGCTGAGACAAGAGGCAGGCGGAGACCTGCGGAGGAGGCAGGTGCTCATGGGCACGCAGGTGGGCGCTTATTTTGGCAGCGCCATCGCTCTGGCAGACCTGAACAATGATGGGTGAGAATCTAGGGACATCCTCTGGGCCCAGAGAGAAAGGGGGGCGGGGGGGGGGGCAGCCTTGCTCAAGCTAGGTCAGGGAAGTAGAAGCTTTGCATTCGCACAGTCACTGTTTTTAGGGTCTTGCAATCACACTTGATGGGAGTCTGGACATTTGCATGACACTGGGCTTGCTTGTCTGTACCTGTCAATCATGCCTGTCATCCATAAGGTGCCAATGGGGAAGGAGCTTTTCCAGGTGTGATCTCTGCCTGCATGATTTCTCCATGACGTGACTTTTCTGTTTGGCAGGTCTGGTTGACCTTCTCATGGCCGGGGGTCAGGCAGGTCGTTTGCTCAGTTGCATGGCCCTGGCAAAATCATGCTCATTCAATGACAGTTCCGTCGTATATCGGGGGGCCAGCCTCACACTCTCATTCCCACTCTTCTCCTGTGCAGGTGGCAGGACCTCCTGGTGGGTGCTCCCTACTACTTTGAGCGAAAAGAGGAGGTAGGGGGTGCCGTCTACGTCTTCATGAACCAGGCGGGCACGTCCTTCCCGAATGAATCTTCCCTCCTGCTTCATGGCCCCAGTCGCTCTGCCTTTGGCATCTCTATAGCCAGCATCGGTGACATCAACCAGGATGGATTCCAGGGTATGAGCCTGCACCCCGCCCTCAGCACCCTCACTGACTGAGCACCAGTTGCAGACCAGGCTCTCCGCTCAGAGGGATACTAGAGAGGATGTGCAGAGAATGCTGCAGAGGCTCACCGCTCACCTGGAGTGGGTGATAAGTGGCTGGGCCGAGGGTGCACAGAAGAGAGGAATAGACAGCCTGCAGCATGAGCATAGGAACTCGCCATGTAATATGCACTACCAAAGTGTACACTGGGGACAGGCTGGAGAACGCTCTGAAAGCCAGGCAGAGTA
This sequence comes from Peromyscus melanophrys, assembly GCA_902168415.1. Lineage (NCBI taxonomy): Eukaryota > Metazoa > Chordata > Mammalia > Rodentia > Cricetidae > Peromyscus > Peromyscus melanophrys. The sequence continues at coordinate 6,183 of CABHPR010147796.1, read as the reverse complement.
AATGGGGCTTTTCTATCTGGGGCATAGCGAGAGTAGGGTGGGGAGGTATCCAGAGAAATTGTTGGAGCAGGGATATTAGATGATGGCTTGGTGCTTTGGAGGGTGATTCCGGAGGGGTGTGGGATGGAAGCAGGTAGGAAACCTGGGGATGTAGGATGTACCATATCAGGGGATGAGAAAGGGAGGGGACAAGGAGGGGTCTTAGGTATAGTGGCATTACCTTGCAGGTGCTCTGCGGGACCCGGGAAGTCACGGGAGGACACATTAGGGTGTGAGCCAGGTTACTGAGGGAGCATTTAGCTCACCAAAAGTCAGTTCTCTGACCGCCTCAGTTTCCCAGAACACAGCTGAGAACCGAAGGGAAGGCAAAGCCTCTTAAGAGGCAGAAATGGATGCCAGAAAGGTCAGCCAGCAGGCCCAAGCTCTTCCCACAGAAGGGTCACTGTTCTCAGCCTAGGGGCCACTTATTCTCCCTGACTCCCTTTACAGTTACCCAGGCCTTCTTAGATCACATGAGTCCAGCAGATGAGTCCAGCAAAGACAGATCATCAAACGTTTGTTGAGTCTCAGGAAACATTGCTTAGCATTTTAAAAGTCTTGACACTTGAAGGTCCATTATACTGGACAATGTGCACTGTAGTGTTGTAGTTATAATCTAGCTTCTGGGATTTGAGTCCGCTCATCTACGAAGGGGGTAAATGATAGTAGAGACCCCCACGGCATTCTTGTAAGGGTTAAGTGAAATGGATGCTGTGAATGCTGGCAGTGATCAATGGGGAATGGCTTCTTTTCTGGCCTTGATAGTAAATGTCATTAGAAGAACCAAGGTGTCTGGAGAAGTGTTTGAAGGGGGATAGGGAAAGCGGGAAACACCGGATGACGCTGGGGAATGTGGGACACAGCTCTGTCTGAGCTACCGACCTGCTGTCTGACTTGGAGGAAACTTCTTCCCCTTTCCCCAACCTCCATTCCCACCAGAGCTCTGAAGCTATGAAGTTCCCTGTTGCTCTGAACACTTCTGCCAGGCTGAGGTCACTGCCACGCTGGGTTCAGTGGCCCACAGTACAGAGTGAAAGAGCTATGGGGCCCGGAATGCCTGGTGACCCTGCCCTGTCTTTCCTTCCCAGACGTTGCTGTGGGAGCTCCATTTGAGGGCTTGGGTAAGGTATACATCTACCACAGCAGTTCCAGGGGACTCCTCAGGCAGCCCCAGCAGGTATGAATCCATGGGGACGTGTCTGATACCCCTATTCCCCAGGGCCTCCTCCTCCAAGCATGTCTCAGAGCCTGCCCCTACCACTTCCTCTTGGCTTCAGATAGTCCATGGAGAGAAACTAGGACTGCCTGGCTTGTCCACCTTTGGCTACTCTCTGAGTGGGAAGATGGATGTGGATGACAACTTCTATCCGGACCTGCTAGTAGGGAGCCTGTCGGACCACATTGTGCTGCTGCGGTGAGCTAGGAGACTGTGGGCAGGGGCATGTTCCCTCCTCCATCCTCATCTTTATGGAGCCTCAGCCCTGTCCACCTTCTGCAGTGATCCACAGAGACCTGAACCCCAGCCCTAGCCTGGGGTAGGGAGGAAATACTAATCTCTGCCTGCTTTCTTGTTACGATAGGGCCCGGCCTGTCATCAATATTCTCCAAAGGACCTTGGTGGCCAGGCCAGCTGTGTTGGACCCCTCACTTTGTACTGCTACCTCCTGGTGAGACTGTCAGCCCGGTTCTTCCTGTCCACTCCTTATGTCTAGGCAGGCCCGAAGGGCCTCAGGCCCTAAACCGTCCCCTGGACACTCCTGATGTCCTACCCTCAGCAGCGAGACCTGCCCTATCCAATGTCATTTCAATTCAGAGTTCCTTGCAGGAACTAATGTGTGAGCACAAGGTTAACAGGAGCTCCCGAGCATCTGGCCCAAAGCCCAGCCACTCATTGCTGGGGGAGAGCAGGGTGAACTCCCAGGAGCGAGCGCTGGAAGGAAGGGAAGAGGAATGCTCTTAGGTGGATGGGTGTGGGGAAGGAGACTCACCCTGGGCAAATAATTAGTCCGAGTCTCAGATAACATACAAAAGGTAATAACCAATTCACAGAGTCCTTGAGGTAATTAAATGAGACAATATACAGAAAAGCCCTAAGCACAGCCCTCTTTACGGGAAGTGTTCAAAAAACTGTTTCGAAGAAAGTGGAAAAGACTGTGGTGACCCTGAGGGCTTTTGTGGCTATCAGTCTGATAGCAAAAGGGACTACTGAGCGGAAAAGCAGGGGGTGGGTGACAAAAGGAAGCTCTGGAGATTCCAAGGCCTGGGCAGGGCCATCAGTTGCCTGATAACATCAGACAAATCCCCTCCGCCCTCCCCCACCTCAGTTTCCTCACTGGTGACCTCTAGAAACAGTGAGCGAGAAGTCACCACAGCTTTGCAGACCCCCGTTTTGCTCCTGACTCCCCCCCCCACATAAGGGTCCTGAGTTCCCTTTGCCTAGCACAAGAGTGAGAAGTAGGACACGGCTGTCCCTCCCACTGTGACCAGGCCTTGCTGTGCGTCCCCCCAACAGTGTTCAGGTGGAGCTGTGCTTTGCCTACAATCAGAGTGCTGGGAACCCCAACTACAGGCGGAACATCAGTGAGTGCTGGGCATGGGGTGCTCAGGTGGGAGGGATGGCGGGGTATGCTCACCTGGCCACCTGCTGACTGCCCGGTCTGTCTGCAGCCCTGGCTTACACACTGGAGGCTGACCGGGACCGCCGCCCACCCAGGCTCCGATTTGCCCGCAGCCAGTCAGCTGTCTTCCATGGTTTCTTCTCCATGCCAGAGACACGTTGCCAGACACTGGAATTACTGCTGATGGTGAGGGAGGAGGGATAGGATGGGGGCCTCTGAAATCTCTGGAAGAGGTGGCCAGTGTCCCTCTAAGTCAAAGCGGAGGGACAGAGGTATCCCCAAAGACAGAAGTTGGGGAAGTCTGGAGGATAGGCAGGATGGTGTCAACACACAGCATGTCTCATGTGGTAGGAGGGGGATACGCCCAGGGGTGGGGATGGGGCCAATGGTTTATCACCTTGGGAAAGAGATGCTGGCTCTGGTCCAGTCTGGAAAGAATGGGTTCCCGACTCAGGACAAGCTCAGTTCCTCTTTTGGGGCATCATGGTGTAGGGGAAGTGAACCTGGAGATCCGTAAAGGGAGCACCCATCTCTAGGAAGAAAAAGCTCCATCTCCCGGGGAGACGGGGCAGTACAATATGGTAGGACTCATCTGGTGACTGGATTCGCGAGGATTCAGCTTAACTTGGGGGTTCAGGGTAGAGAAAACCCTAGCTCTCCCCTGGGGCTTAGTCTGGCTAGGGTTTAGCGAGGTAGGAGGATTCAACCCGAGGGCTGGGTTCACCTCACCGTCTTCTCCAGGACAATGTCCGTGATAAACTCCGTCCCATTGTTATTGCCATGAACTACTCCTTACCTGTGCCCATGCCTGATCGCCTCAAACTGGGGATGCGGTCTCTGGATGCCTACCCAGTTCTCAACCAGGCACAGGCTCTGGAGAACCACACTGAGGTGAGCAGGGCCTACCCCGGGGCCAGGAGGGCTGTGGGGTCAGAGGGTGATCTGGGGTACAGCCCCCTCAAGCCTTCCACTGTTCCCAGGTCCACTTCCAGAAGGAGTGCGGGCCAGATAACAAGTGTGACAGCAACCTGCAGATGCGAGCGGCCTTCGTGTCTGAGCAGCTGCAGCCTCTAAGCAGGTGGTTTCTGGGTGATGCCGATTGGTCACAGGCTAGGTGGGGTCTCATTGGCTGGCAGAATGGGGCGAGGCCTCACTGGCCAGGGGTAGGATGGATGTGGGCAGAGGGGCTTTAAAGCCCTGTTAAGACTGCATGGTAAGACCTGGTTGGCCCAGCAGTGGCTTTCAGACCCCCCACCCCCGACGGAGGCCCGAGGGGCGGAGCCTAGTGGAGGTGGGGCTTTTGACTTAGTCCAGGGCTCCTCTCTTCAGGCTCCAGTACAGCAGAGACACTAAGAAACTGTTCTTGAGCATCAATGTGACCAACACGCCGAGCCGCGAGCGTGCCGGGGAAGATGCCCACGAGGCACTGCTCACCTTGGAGGTGCCGCCCGCCCTGCTACTGTCCTCTGTGCGCCCAGTGAGTGCCCGCCGCCCAGGCTCAGCCCAAAGCTGGCTTCCTGTCTATTTGCACCCCAAATGTATATGACATCTACTTGAATTATCTTTTGCTGTGGTGTGCTGACCTCCTCGGGGACTGGGCTCCCTCCGCTGCTCGGGAGACAAGTCTTTAGGGCTTCTAACCGTGCTCCACAGCAGACGGGAGACAAGCATAACCCTGACCTTCTTTGCTTTCTTTCCTTAGTCCGGGACCTGCCAAGCTAACGAGACCATCCTGTGTGAGCTAGGAAACCCCTTCAAAAGGAACCAGAGGGTGAGACCTGGTCACATGTTCCACTTCTGGAGGGTCCTCGGGGCGAGCTCCTAGCCACCTTACCTGCCCCGTTCATGGGATTTCTTGAAGCAAAGAACCAAAGTGGAGGAGGGGAAGGCCCAGCAAGGGGTGAGAAGAGGCCAAGAGACTAAGCAGTGGAGCCACTAGGGAGCTATGCATGGTTCTAGGGTAGGTGCAAGCAAGGAGACCCCATTGGCCGAGCCCTGATGCTGTGCTCACCGCTACACCTAATGCCCCCTCTTTTATCTAATGTGGTATCTCAATTTTCCCTAATACAAAAGCTATCTCACAGAATGGGAAACACAGGCTTAGAAAGTTTCAGTAACCTGCTTAAGGTTGTGCAAAAGTAGCAGAGATCCCCAAAGTAGCAATGATGTCACCCAAAGAAGAGACAGGGAACCAGAGATGGATCAGGAAGAGGGATGAAGGGTCGCTCGCCTAGATCTCCCCATGCCATCCATAGCCCCCTGCTGCGATCCAATACTCCTTTCTGTTACCCTGACCCTTGTGCTAGATGGAGCTGCTCATCGCCTTTGAGGTCATTGGGGTGACATTGAACACAAGGGACCTTCAGGCACAGCTGCAGCTATCCACGTGAGTGACCCTGTAAAGCTAGTCTGGTCAGGGCTGAGCTCACGTCCTGGGTCTCCTTACCACCTGCATTTTCCCCCTAGGTCAAGTCACCAGGACAACTTGCAGCCCATGACCCTGACTTTGGAGGTGGACTACACACTCCAGGCCTCACTCAGTTTGTGGGTACCACTCTGCCCCTAATCCTCTGTGCCTGAGCCAGGGCTTCCCTACCCTTAAGGTGCCTCCTAAGCTCCTCTGACACTTCTCTTGGTCTGGTGTCCTCCTGGGTCATCTTTTCCTAATAACAATGGCCACCATCATGGTTGCATTATTATTTCCTGTAACACAGGTAGGAGGGGCCCAATTAATACCCGGGGCTAAGGTGGTGGTCTCTGCCCTTCGTTTTAACCTTTCCACTTTATTTTATTGATATTTATCTTTGTGTATGTGTATATATGTATGATGTGTGTTTGCATGTGCAGGTGTGAGAATGCAGGAATGTGCATGCTGTGGCACACATGTAGAAGTCAGAGGACCATATGAGGCAGGGGGTCTCTTGAATACACCACAATGCATATGCCAGGCTAGCTGGCCCATGCATTTCCTCAGGGATCTTCCTGTCTCCACCACCCATCTCACATTAGGAGCACTTGCATTACAGATGTGTGCTACCATACTCAGCTCTCAAGTGAGTTCTAAGGGGATTTGAACTCAGGACCTCACACTACCATAGCAAGTGCTTTACCCACTGAACCACCTCCCCAGACACCCCCTTTTTTCTTAGATTGACTTTATTTTATGTGTATGAGTGTTTCCTCTGCATGTATGTATGTATCATGTACACGCCTGGTGCCCCTGAAGGTCAGAAGAGGGTGTCAGCTCCCCTGAAACTGGAGTGACAGATGGTTGCTAGCCACCATGTGGGTGCTGAGAACTGAACCCCAGTTCTCTGGAAGAGCAGTAAGTGCTCTTAACCCCGGAGCCATCTCTTCAGCCCTTCCCCCACCTTTTTGAGAGCCCACCTTTCGAAGATGTCAAAGACATCTTAGTGACTTTGCATCCCTGCTTTGCACTGTGCCAGCTATTACTGATTCCACCTTACAGGCAAGGAAACTGAGGCTCAGAGAGGCTCTGCAGTTTGTGTGAGGCCACACAACCGGC
>CABHPR010147794.1:57562-68429 GCA_902168415.1 Peromyscus melanophrys | reverse complement strand
CTAGAGCAATGATTCTCAACCTGTGGGTCGCAGGAGTCACCTAAGACCATTGGAAAACACAGATATTTTCATTATGATTCATAACAGCAGCAAAATTACAGTTCTGAATTAGCAGCGAGAATAATTTTGTGGTGGGAGATCATCGCGACATGAGGAACTGTACTAAAGGGTTTCAGCATTAAGAAGGCTGAGAAGCACTGCTCTAGAGGAAGGGACAGGTGGACACACATTCCTGTTCTCTTTTCATTCCCTACGTTTAACTGGGCTATCAGATCTCCCCTGGTCATTGAATGAGGAAGAAGAAAGCAAAGTGAGAAGCCATGCTTTTCTTCATGGCAAGGGGTGGCATACTTAGCTCTGACCGGGTACTTACTCCACGTCAGGTACTAGTTCTCAGGTATGTGTGCCAGTTCAAGGGATTCTGTCCACAGTCATGGAATGTGGGTCTGTGGTTATAGTCATTTTAAAGTGTAACATCTCTTCCTTCATTTTGTATCTGGCTCCTTTCCTTATACCTCGGCTCACAACCCTGTTCTGCTCTTCCTGGAGGTATGTTAACAATTTAAAGAATGTATACCTAAAGTGGCTACTTTACCATATTCAAGGCTAAAGATACCAAAATAAGAGTAAATATGGTAACTAGGCGATGGTGGTGAACACTTTTAATCTCAGCACTCAAGAGGCAGGGGTAGGTGGATCTCCATGAGTTTGAGGCCAGCCTGGTCTACAGAACAAATTCCAGGACAGGCAAGGAAACCCTGTCCCAAAAAACCAAAACCCAAATCAAACAAAAACAAAACAAAACAAAAACCTCAAAAAAACTAAAAGCAAAAACCCAAATAAACAAACAAAATGCAGAGTAAATAAGATATTTTCAACAGCTTGCCAACTGCCAGTTCTTATAGTATTTTCTTCCAGACTCCCAGGGTGACACCTAGAAGTCTTTAGTCATTGCTCTGCACCTTCCAGGGACAGTGGGACATTGGAAGCTTGTAGGTATATTGTTCCATGATGAAACTGTCTCTCTCCAACCAGAAGCAATAGTAGTCTTAGCAATAAAAACCCAGAGTCAGATCTCAAGGGTGAAAGTTCAGAGAAGCAGAGCAGCAGCCACTAGAAACTTCTTACCTCTACGAATCCTCAGACCCAATGGGGCTGAGATCCTGTCTCCACCCACCTTATATTCCTGTCTCTGCCTCCCTAGTGCTGGATTAAAGGTGTGAGCCACCAGTGACCGGAACTGTTTCTCTTTTAGACTGGTTCAATCTCTTGTAGCCAAGGCTGGCCTTGAACTCCTGATCTTCCTGCTTCCTCCTTCCAAGTGCTGGGATTAAAGGTGTATACCACCACTGGCTGGCCTCTGTGGTTAACTAGTGGCTAGCTCCGCCCTCTGATCTCCAGGCAAACTTTATTTGTCAGAACACAAGCAAAATATCATACAACACTCTTGTAGGATCATGGGTCTGACATATCCTGTGAATCAAATGGAGACTGTCTTGGGAACAGTGGACACTTCTGTGGCACTTGGGCAGGCCTGTGACACAGATAAAGCCTTGTCTTACCAGAGCCAAGATAGTGTTTGTTTTGGTTACTGTTCTCATTGCTGTAACTAAATGCCTAACCAAAGCTGCTTAAGGGAGGAAGGATTCATTCTGGCTCACAGTTTGAGGGGCAGTGGCTCTCGGCTGTGGTGGCCCAGGCATAGCATGAGGCTGCTTACTCACACCTGGGTAGATCAGAGAAAGGATGTCACATAGGATCAGAGGATAAATCTCAAGGCCTATAGCCCAAAGATCTGCTTCTTTCAGGTAAGCTCCACCTTCCAAAGGTTTTACCCCTGCCCCCCCAAACAGTTCCATTAGCTAGGTACCAAACATTCTAACATATGTTCTTATGGGAGTGGCATTTTATATCCAAATCGTAACAATGATCAACCAGACCACAGTTTGACCAAGTTTCTGTGCATTATCTCTTGCCGCCCTTTCCCATGGGTATGGAGTTCATGTCAGTATTGCCAAAGACGTATGAAATGCTTCATCTCTTTTGTCTTCTCAAACTGGCTAGACTCATTAAATTGCTTTCTGATGTGATGGCTAACCTTTACTGACAACTTGGCTGCGTTTAGAATTACTACCAAAACACACCTCTGGCTGTGCCTACAAGGGCGTTTCCAGAAAAGCTTAACTGAGTAGCTCCACCCTGAACTGTGGGTAGTACTGTCCCATGGGCTGGTGGCCCAGCTTGAATAAAACAGAGGAAGGGAGTGGCGCTCCGGCACTCATCTCTCTCTCCTTCCTGACTGTGGAAACAACATGGCCGAGCTTCTCATGCTCCTGCCACCATGGTTTCTATGCCATCACAGACTGTGTCCTCAAATGGCTGGCCAAAACAAATTTTTTTATCCCTTGAGTTGCTTCATGGTCATAAGAACAAGAAAAAATAACTAATACATCTGCCTTTTACCATTACTTTTCTTTCGATTTTGGTCTGGACCTAGTTTTTTTTTTTTTTTTTTTTATTTTCCCCAGTTGGCCTTTTATGGCTTAGGACTCTGGTAGTAGCTCAAAATTGGAGTTAAGGTTTGGGTTAGGGTTAGGATGTGGGTCCTGGGTAGCAGGTAGCAGGGCCCATTTGGAAGTGAGTTACGTAGTGGAGCGGACAGAGGCGAGATCTGGTCTCTTGACAGATGCGCACTTCTGTTTATCGTCTTCAGTCCCACACGTGTTTCCTTGGCAGTCTCGTCAGCAACAGTGGAGAGTAAATGGGTGTGCATTTTGCAACTGCTGGCAATGTTTATGTTGTTGCCTTTGTGTTGTCGATATCGAGTGTGCATTTGTTTTCCTTTGCTTACAGTCGGGCATTGAGCGTGTTTTCCTGTAAGACATCTTTTGCTGTCAGTTTGTTCTCATGACATCTGGTGGCAACAAACATTTTGGGAGACGGAAATGACTTGCTGCACTGTAATAGTTACATGGCACTGTATTCCACTGATGTCTGATGCCACTTTACTTCCACTCTTCGGCTGCTAGATGAAGCTGTCTTAGTTGGATGTGTACGTATGTGATGTGTGCCTATTTTCACATATATATGAGCACATGTGTATGAAAGGGCCAAACAGATGCCATAACAGGCTGCTCAGTCTTCTCTCAGAGATCAGGCCTCAATTTCAGTTTCCTGAGACTTGAGCAAGCAGTTCCTGGGAGAGCCATGAACAAAAGACATAGTCCTTGCAGGAGCTCCCTTTCTGCCCCTACTCTGATATCAGTTCAAGGTTCAGCCAGTTGTTTACTGTTTGGGACCCCCTCACCAACTTAGAGCTATGTGCATGGGTCAATGTGAACGTGTGAGGCCAGCCAGCCTCCATGGCAGCTCAAGGACAGAGCCTGGGCCACCGAGTCAGCCCCCACAGTCAGTACGTGCTAGGCCAGCCAGCTCCCATGGCAGCTCAAGGACAAAGACTGGGACTTGTCCAGGCCTGCCCAAAAATGGTAACTGTAACCCCCAACCAGAAAATTAAAAGGTTACACACCCTCACCCAATCCATATGACGCCAAGGCTTGTACCACCCTGTTTGTGGTTTTTCCCTTTAAAAGCCCTCACCCTGAGAGTTCAGATTCGTCCTCCTTCACCTGGCTAGCCAGTGTGTTGGGCGTGGACCAAGCCCGGGCTTGTAATAAACCCCTGTGTGTTTTGCATCGGATATCGGCTCTGTGGTGGTCTTGCTCAAGGGTCTTGTGATGCGGTCACAGCATGTATATGCCGGTAGAGTCAGAAATTGACATCGAATGTCCTCCTCTGTCGATCTCCACCTTAAATTAAGGTAGAGCCTCTCTTTTGAACCCAGCGCTCACTGATCCAGCTAGTCTAGTAGCTACTTTTCTCCAGGGATCCGGTGTCTCTACCTTCAGGGTTCTGGGTTACAGGTTCACCGTGATGCCCTCCCAGCTTTTGCATGAATTCTGGGGATCCGAACTCTGATCCTCATGCTTGTGCCATAAGCACTTTATCCACTGAGCCATCTCCCTAACTCTCAGATGCAGCATCGTAAAGACTTTCTTTCTATATTCCCACCCATCTGGCCCATCATAGCTTCTCTTCCTACATCCGTGCTCACACTCACTCCCACCTCCACCTTTAGCAACAATGACTACCTTCCTGTCTCAGATTACAGACTCTGCCTGCTCTGCTCTTCCTGAGCTGCTCTGGGTAGCTTCTGTGGAACTTTAGAAGCACAAAGCATATAGTGTGAGCATGAAACTCAAACTTCTATGACTCAAGAATAATGAAATGGCTGTTAAGATGGCTCAGTGAATAAAGGTGCTTGCCACCAAGGCTGGCAAGCTGAGTTCCATCCCTAGAACACTGGCAAGCTGAGTTCCATCCCTAGAACATACACGGTAGAAGGGGAGAACTGACTTCCAAAAATTGGCCCCTGACTTCCATGCTCATGCTCCGACACATGTATGCCTCCTGCCCCCCAATAAATGAGTGTGATAGAATTTCAAAAAGAAGAATGAAATCATTGGTCTAGCAATCTCATGTACATGGCAGTGCCCATCACACTGTGGCAGAACAAGCCTTGAGTTTGTGTGTAGGGTTAGCTGAGATACTTGACCCTGCCAAAATGCTACAATTTCATGTAACTCCAAGTGTCAGTACAATATATGGTTTTAAAGTTGAAGTGTGCATGCTGGAATCAGTTTGAGAGAAGGTAATGCCAACATTCAAGGCCCAACCTTCATTAATAGTTAACATGGAGGTGTGACAACACAAATAGAAGTTAAGGCTGTGAGAGTTCAAATCAGGGCCCCAACTTTCTCTTATCTTAACTTCCTACTCCAGGTGCAAGCCTTTTCTCCAAGCCTCAGCTTGCTGCCAGGAACTGCCTTACCCATCATAAGACTTCACAGAAATAGTCTGATTTTACAGTAAAAGTCTTCACCACCCCACATTCTCAGCCACCTTGTCCCTGTGCCTGGCAGGACAGAGTGTCGTTGGCAGGGCCATTTATGCTGACTGACATTTTGAATTGTCGCTATGGTTTGTCCTTACTCTCCATCCTGGCTGAAGCTTGGATGTGAGCTGGCCTACTTTCCAGTGTGGATCTGCTTTAGGACTGGGTTTGTGCCAATCTTCCTTCTCAGACCCTTTTTACTGTGCCAATATTGTATAAGGTATAGACACTCAAAACTAGCTTAGCAACACAAGGACAGTTATGAAGTACAGGACCCAAAGCATAGAATTTAAAAAGAACATGAAAACAGCAACAGGGACCCCCGCCCCCCACCATGGCCTCAGTACAAGTATTCTTGTGACAGGATTTCTCCATCTTGGCACTGTCACTATTTAGGATATTGTAAGATGCTTAGTATGATCCTTAGCCTGTAACTATTAAATGTCAGCAACAATCTGCTTCCTGAATTGGGATGAGGAAAAATCTCTCCATGCATTGCTTGAAGGGAAAAGTATCCTTGAAGGGTGAAAATCACCCCCAATTGAGAACCATCGATTTGCATTATAAAAGGTCCTACCAAATTATTCTTCCCTTTAGACTTTGTATATATGGCTGGTTTGATCAAGGGTTCTCATCCTCAGTACTTATTGACATTTGGGTCATGACATATACTCAAAAAATATTTCCAGATTATAGTATAGCAAAATTGAAACAATCTCTCCTGGATGAGTGAAGGAGGCTCCAGAGATGTTGGAAACTAAGGAAACTTACAAGACTCAGGAAGCTCATAAAACTTACCAAGCCAAAAAAAAAAAAAACCTTACCGAGCTCAAAAAGTTATGATTCACAAGACCACTCCCTAAAGTTATAAAAACAGGGAGGGGACAGTTGTTGGGGCAGAGTTGGGTGAAGCTGCCTGTAGGTTATGCATGGAACTCCAGGGACGTAGCTTTCTTGATTCTGATGTAGCTGGAGTGTGATTTTTTGGTGACACATTTGTCTTTGAGTCATCCATGTACCTGTAATTAACCCTAATAAACTTGTTGGTTGACCATGCTGGATACTTAGATGGAATTGTTCCTTTGATCTGTCATTGGTGTCCTACCTGAGATGAATAGATACTTGTGCACATTTCCCTAGGAAAAGTTAGACATCACAGACATGGTCCTCTGAGGAGCAAAATGACCTCACGTTCAGAACCACTACCCCAGAGCAATGCTCACAAACATACTAGTGTGTGTTAGGTATGGTGGACACATACAAGGATGAGAAGGAAGCAGACAGCTGGAGGAGAATTTTAGACGAAACCCTTCTTGACTATTTCAAAACTGAAGTTTCAAAACTGCAGTTTCTTTTATTAATGAGTGAATCTATATTAGTGGTTCTCAAAGATTAGCTTTTGGCCCTGGGGGCATTTAACAGTGTCTGGAGACCCTTTTGGTTGTCTCGAATAGGGGGCAGAGAAGCTACTGGCTTCCAGTGAACAGATTCCAGAAAGTCTGCTAAGCACCCTACAATGCAGAGGAGAGACTCCACAGTGAAACCCCAAATGTCAGTAGAGCTAAGATGGGGAAATTTTGAGTGCTATGCAAGCTGTTTATCTTGATTGGATTGCCAGTCACAGTGTAGCCTGGCACTCCTGGAGTCACTTGCAAGAACAATGGTGTGACAGTCACTTTATCTTTGAATGGCCGCCTTTTCTGCTTGTATTTGTGAAGAGCCATCAGAATTGGCACTGACATGGCCAGAGTCAATTGGAAGGGGAAAAAAAAAGAGAGAGACTAGTTAGCATCAAGGAAAGACGGACTCAACTGTGGTGACATTTAGGCTGCAGGTTTCTCTTTTTTTCTGAGGTCTGGTTGCAATGCTAGCTTCAAGGTTGTTTAACCTGAGCAGATAGAGTCCTTCGGTTAAGCTGAAGTCTATGACTTAGCTTCAGAAAGGTCCAAGTGATACATATGTTTGCAATCAGAAGTCTAGAAGACTAGGCATGCAGATACTTCAACTATGAGCGTTTGTCAGACGCATAACCTCAGCTAAAAAGAGACCACATGGCAAGTACCATATAACATGCACCATGTGACACTGGCAGACAATGGGAGTGAGAAGACAACCTGCCATTTTGGTAGATCTTTCTGCCCTCCTCTGGACAGCTTTTTGAGAAACCTAAAATAATGTTCTCAGACAAGTGAGAGAAACTTGTATGGTGGTATATGATTTCTGGGTGACCTTTGAATGTAAAAATTGGGGAAAGAGCAATGACCAAGGTATTAATACCTATGTCATTTGTGGCCTTTCATTTGTGGCCCTTTTCATTAGTCAATCATTAATGATTCAACTGTGATTTAAGTTGTGTTGCAAACTGCATTTGGATTAGCTCTAAGGCAAATGAATGTCTGGGTCAGTAGTATTATGCTGCAGTGAACTGACGTACCCCTAAGGTAGCAAACTGAGTTACATAACTAATCCTTCATCAGAGTGGGTCACATGTGTTTATTTTAAATGCTTATCTTCACAAAACATCTGTAAGCTAAATCATTTGATTTTTCAGCTTCCCAATGTGGAAAGCATATTTTCTTTCCCAAAGAAACAAACTGAAGTATGTAATAATAAGCTCACATTGTTTTACTGGGCAAAGGACAGGGAAATAAATGGAGGTTCTGGGCAGACCACAGTGCCACCGAAAGATAGCCTGTTCCGCAACAATGGTTCCATCCCTACGCAATGTTTTGGACATAGGGAGTTTCCAGGACTTCCTTCTCCCATGGTTCTCTCAGCAGTCTCATGAAATGGCCTGTTGGTGACTCCCATATCATCCCTCAGGTCTTTCTCACACGACACGGAACACAGCCTGATTAAAACAGTCTAAATCCTAGGGTACCTTTCCTATTTAGTGGAGACAACATTTTCTAAATCTGTTTTACATGAAGTGTGCCGGTTGCCTTTGAAATGAAAACCAGAAAATCTCAAATGACAGCAGAGGGCGCTCTTCCCCCTCCCAGTGAATTACCAGGCTCGCCACTCGGAGGATTTTTTTTTTCTTTCTGGGTTCCTGGAGCTGACAAAGGACACACATTCCAGTATGAGGTGACACACCCAAGACTTCCATAGTCTCCTGGCTTCACTTTCCTTCTCTTTCTCAGCGCTGGGCGACCTTAGATTTGGAGAAATCCAGAGTAAAATGAAGGGTTGAGGGAGCAACCTTGAACTCGGGAGGGCACCTGAGCACAGGATCCATGGGTTGTTTCCCTACAGCTTTAGATATTTCGTCCCGCCTTAGAAGCCTGGCATCTCTGCAGGGGGCCTAACCGGCATGGTGGAGAGCAGCGGGGTTCTGCTCCAGTTCTGTCCACCTAAGGGAAAGACAGCAGGAAGCTATCTTGCCCAGACCCTTCACATGCTTACCCTCTTTGGTCATGGCATCACACTACTTGTTTGGGACTGACACGGTCTTTGCTGTCAGCAGGACATAATGGATGTCACACAGCACATGCTGGGCGGAACGACAGAACCAGCGATGCTTGAGAAGAACCAGTTCAGAGGATTATGGGTGAATAAAACCCACATAATTTCCCCCGTATAAATAGCTGGCCTAGCATTAACTGCAAACTGCAGATAGCCCGCAGTACCGCTAGAAGGCAAGTGGGAGACATCATTACAGAAAAATGGAAGATTGTAGATATTTTCCTCAGAGACAAATTAAAAAAAAAAGCAGTGTGCATGGGAATATCTCATCATTGGATCAGACATTTTTCTATATTTGTTCTAGATAAACAGTCTGCTTCCTTGATTGAATTCCCTGTATTTTTTGTCAGCCATTGTGGTTTGGATATGGACTTTTCATTCTTCTCCACTCCCCCTACAAAGAGGGCCACACAATTCCCAAATAAGGCAACAGCTTCCTGCCTGTCATTGCATGTGGTCATGCCTGGGCTATGTGTGAAGGGAGCCAAGGAGAGAGCAAAACCACAGCCTTGTTTGGAAAGTCTCCTGCTTTCTGCCTGGAGAAACGTGAGGATGGCTTCGGTGACTCATCCCCGGGAAGTGAGCGGAGGGTGAAGTTTGGTTTTTCTGTCTTTCAGCCTACAGGCTTAGTGGTGAAGGCTGTCAGCCAGAGCAGGGCATACATTTACCATCAATCACCTTAAATTCTTTCTTTGATTTGGAGAGACAACATATGGGAACTGTCATCTGTCACCATTTTTTTTTCCCCTCGAACAGCCTACCCTTCTCTATTTTTTTTTAGAATGACATCATCTGCTAACGTCGACACAATATGCCAGGGTAGTTCTCATGTCCTGTGAGAGAACCATCTTTTTCATCTCTAACCTTAAAATGTTTGCTTAAAAACAATAGCCGTCCCTCAAAACTCTTGCCCCAAACTTGTTCAGATACTGGTTGGTAGCTGATGAGTAGACAGGGGTCTTAGGAGCAATTGTGGAGCAGAGTAGGGAATTTGTGGAGGATGCAGGTGTGTACTATAGATCTCATCAGGTACTGCACACTGGGGAGGCAGGTCAAGGAAAACGCCATGCCATGCCATACTAAGTGGGCTTTGGGAACCGTAGGTAAGATGAACAGTGGCTTCTGAGTGGCTTGTTCACACGCATGAGAACAGTCTTCACCTCTTACGTGCGTGTGTATTATGTGTACAAATCTGGAGGTCAGAAAATAATTTCCAGTGTGCCCCAGGTGTGTTCTGTCTTGTTTGAGAGCAGGTCTCTCACAACCCTAGAACTTCACTAAGCAGACTTGGTTAGCTGGCCTGTGCATGTTGAGGATATGCCGGTCATCTTGGCACTGCTGGGGTAACAGGCAAGCACCACCATGCCCAGCTTTTTACATGGGTTCTTGGGATCCGAACTTAGATCCTCATGCATGTAAGGCAAGCGCTTTACTGACCGAGTCGTCCCCTGGGCCTTTCTTCAACTCCTTCTAAGGCTGTATTTTTTAAAAATTTTATTTATTTTTATGCATATGGGTGTTTTGCCTGCACCATGTTCATGCAGTACCAACAGAGGCCAGAAGAGGGCATCACATTCTCTGGGACTGCAGTTACAGACAGTTGTGAGCCACCTTGTATGTGCAGGGGATCTAACTTGGGTCCTCCAGAAGAACAGCCAATGTTCACTCTTAACTGCTGAGCCATCTCCCCACCTACTACCCCCAAAGCTGCATTTTAAACTTTGCTTTGAAGAACCAATTAATTATTCATTAGGTAGTTCTACGTGTTGAGCAAGGCTCTGTCTCTTTCCCCGTCTGTCCCTTTCAACACTTCCCTCCATGTCTGTATTGTAATCTTCAATGTAAGGGCAGACATATTTCTTTGATTTCTACTTAGTATCCAGCACTTACATATCATAGGTGCCCAGCTATCATGTGCTAAATCATTGAAATAACCACCCTCCCTTTTTGCTCCAGACAAAGGGTGAAAACAATCAATCTTTACCTTTTCCTTTCATTTACAGAAGCTAGAAAGTGGGTAGGAGTCTTGCCTAAAAGGGTTTTCTGGTCCAAGGTATGAAAAGCATCTGATTCTAATGCTGTTAGGCCTTTGTATTCTTAGTTTCTAAAAAGAGAAATGAAAGGTCCATGGCCCAGGCCATTTGCTACTACTGTCACCTGTTTCTTAGGTGTGACTAAAGTTTCTTAGGCCCCAAGAAAGGTCTGGAAGCAAAAGGATGAGAATAGAGAGCTAGCTGACTTTCTTTACAATAGGAATATATGATGCCTTTTATCCTACGGGTGGGAGATCCAAGGCAGAGGCAGTTGTCCCCCAGTGAACCGAGAGTGCTCTGTTTCTGGGAATCCTTGTTTGTCCTTAGGAAATGTGTGTGTGTGTGTGTGTGTGTGTGTGTGTGTGTGTGTGTGTGTGTGTGTGTGTGTGTGTGTGTGTGTGTGTGTGTGTGTGTG
>CABHPR010147794.1:41859-57552 GCA_902168415.1 Peromyscus melanophrys | reverse complement strand
GTGTGTGTGTGTGTGTGTGTGTGTGTGTGTGTGTGTGTGTGTGTGTGGTGTGTATGCAAGTAAGTGCAAATCCAAGCCTCTTTAACTCTCATTGATGGTCTCCAATATTTTCAGAGGAGCTTAGATGGTAACATTTTAAATTTTAAAGTTTTATAGACCTGTCGGTAAATGCATATGATTCTACCTTGATCTTACTCAGCCTGCCTGCCAAACTTACTATCTTTCCCAACCCCTTCTCTCCTTGATGGACCCTTTTCTCCTCTCAAGTCATATAAGTGTATGTATATATGTTTCTAAATATGTGTGTATGTATATGTACATAAAGTTAAGTCCAGATCCTGGAATGAGAATAAATGTGATATTTTGTCTTTTTCCTGAGCATGGGCTCTGTCTTGAGGGAAGGGACATGGATCTTGGCTAACAGCTCTAGCATTTATGAAGGGCATTCTATATGCCAAACCCTGGGCACAACATTCTGTACTCATTTGTACTTTGCAATCACCCTATTAGGAAAGTACCACTATTGTCCCTGATTTCAAATGGAGAAATTAAGGCACAGAGGGTCAATTGTTCAAGGTACTACTGGAATGGTGATGCACAAGTTTGGATTTAGGCATTCCTGGAGCCAGAGAAAATACACATAACTACCAGGCTAACCACATTTCACATATCCAAAGGAACTATGGGTAAAGTTGTTTCTTTACTCTTTTTTTTTTTTTTGTTTTGTTTTGTTTTTTGAGACAGGGTTTCTCTGTGTAGCTTTGCGCCTTTCCTGGATCTCGCTCTGGAGACCAGGCTGGCCTCAAACTCACAAAGACCTGCCTGCCTCTGCCTCCCGAGTGCTGGGATTAAAGGCGTGCGCCACCACCGCCCAGCTGTTTCTTGACTCTTAATGCCTTTCTCAAAGTATCACAACAGTTTGCTGTAGACTCCCAGTTGAAGCTTCTCTGCATTGCCATTTTTAATCCTTCAGTGAAGGCTGGCAATGCGCATACAACCCATGCCAGTGTGTGAAATGGTGGTAGGGAAAGAGAGTCCAGCTTCCTATGATTCCCACATATGGAGGAAAGCTGCTGTCTTTGTGTCCTTAGTAACTCAGAGCAGGATGAACAAGGCAAGGGTGGGGGGGGCTGTACCAGGAAAAGGGACCCAAAGGAAGGATGTGCAAAAGTAATTAGCTCAGTCGACCAACTCCCAGCACGTGTGTGAAGACCATGGAAGGGAATGTCACTCCTTTTGCTGAAACAGGAATAGTACGATTTATGTGCCTGAAAAAAAGGAGATAGAGCTTATGAAAAACATGACATTAAAACTCCCTAACAGGGGAATAGGAACTAGGCAGCTCCTCTACCTTATTTCAACCACCTTGCAATTTTAGTGCTTTGTATAATTGCCGGGAAGCAGCAGTTGCAGGTTGTAATAAGGCCCTCTATCCTCTTCAACACATCTCATCAAGCCCATCTCTTAAAGGGCTCCCGCTTCAGTTACTATAACTCACTGTTCTGCAAAGCACCAAAGACCAAGTACAAGTGAGCCTTTGGGTTAATTTATGTGGCTGTTTCTTTGTGTTGGCACGAGGGCAAACATCTCAGAGAACTTCTTTGCAACCCCAAGGAAGAAGCAGGCTGAAGATAAAGGAAGTTCAAGGGACATGAAAGAAAATTACATGAAAGTAAGGTCAAATAAACAGAAAACTTCATAATAAGAAGAAACAGAGCCAAAGCAAAGTTGGGCTGCAATCTCAGGCCCCCTTCTGATGTATCGTATTCTGGGAGATTGAATGTCCACAGGAATGCCTGAATCAGCCCCAGTGAGCTCTGTCTCCAGAATTACAGACAGGCTGCCTGTGCCTGGGAAAGCTGCTTCTCTCTTTATTCTTGTTCATAGAAATGTAGTTCTTAGTCACTCTTGTGAGACGCTTTCAAAAATAGCAGCTCGGCAACACATTGGCAGGGGACTTGTTGACAAGCTAAACCTGTTAGACGCCTGCCTGCTCCAGTGACAGAGACAATCAGCCCCTACTAGAAAATGGAGAACTATAGTATTGCTCGCACATTTCTCTACCTGTTCTCACTCTTGCTTCACAGTTCCAATATTTGATGAATAGATTTCATTTTTAGGGCCACAAAGAACCTTCTGGTCTCTTCCGGAATGCTCTTTCACTGAGGGCACTGGCAAATAATCTTTGTCGAGGACCAGGACATAGATTTTTTTTTTTAGCTTTTACAGACATGCAATCTGTCACAAGCACTGCACCTGGGGATGGCAGCACCAACGCAGGAACAGACAGTACAGAAACGAAGCAGAGTGACAGTCTCCCATTTCAACATGTTTTATAACGATGGGCCGGGTTTAGTGTCTGTGGGCAGCACCCCTTCCTATGTCTTGACTAGAGGATCACTTCTTAAGCATCAACATACAGACTATTTCATCAGGTGATGGTACACTGGCAAGATTGCACAGTGGTATCAATGTTGGGCCTCTAGCTTAACAAAGGAAATAACTTTCTGTTTTTAATAAGCACAAAGCCACAAAGTCTCTGGCGATTCCCTTTTAAATTGTCATCTGCAATTAACAGGATCCTGATGCAAACAGTCTGTAACAGGTCCAATGGCTTCTGAATTTATTTCTCGTGGATCTCTGTCTCTTTCTCCATCTGTGTTAGGAATCCACATTCTATTTCCATTGAGCCTTTTTCTTTTCTTTTCTCCCCCCCCCCCCCCCCCTTTTTTTGAGACAGGTTACTGTGCATCCCAGACTTGCTTCAAACTCATGATGTAGTTCGAATATGACCTTGAATTTCTCATCCTCTTGACTCTGTCTCCCTGAGTGCTGGAATTACAGGTGTGTATCACCACACCAGGAAGAGGTTGGGGGCCAAAACATGTCTCCAAAGCCAAGTGAGGAATGGCATGCTTTTTATCCACCAGGGGCATGTACTGGCCTCTCTGTGATCATAGTGGACTGTATCTATTACAGAGATGCAATCTGGATCTGTGAAGAGCCAGTGCAAGCCAGTGTTTGAACTTGGCAGAGGCAGGCATTTGATGGTAGGAAGAGCTGCTGAGGAGATAACTGGGCCCAAGCTCCAGGCCTCAGAGTGCCTTTCATTGCAGTGTGGGCATGCATAAACCACTTTTCAAACCCTGCTGTCCTTATCAACAATGTGGAGATTCTTGACTGAGGAGAAATGAACTCAGAGCTTTCTATTTGTAGCAGAACTCTCCCCTTTGTTGTCTGAAGCATCCTCCTGGAGGGTGGCCTGAGTGATAAGGAGACATTACAAGAGTGTGGACTGAAGTCATTGTGAGAATCCCTTGGAAGGAAAACTTTGGAAAGGTGGGTAGATCGGCCAAGGGATCAAATGGAGACAGGGAACTTACCTGCCCAGTGACTTGAGGCATAGTCTGGGAAAATAGCAGCTTGCCCTTAAACAGCAGATGGTTTCTGCTGTTTGTCCCAAGAGGCTCTGACAGTAGCAGAGTGACAGAAACCTGGGTGTTGTGCTACAGTTCTGGCTCTAGCATGCCTGAGCAGATCTCTTGAACTCTTTGCCCCTTAGTGTCCGTAGGTACCCAACTTAGGCAAAGATAGCTAGGTCAGAGCAGCCGTGGCAAGTAGAAGAATGGGTAGCAGTCACAATGCAGTGGTCAAAGCATCTACCTGGGAACTGGAGATAGTTCAAACCCAAACCCTGTCGCTTACAAGCTGTGCAATCTCTGTGGCCCAGATCCTGTACCGATTGAGTGGCCCTAGTAAAGGAATTTTCTTTATAAATTATGGAGATGTTTAAATGACATCTTGTGTGTAAAACCCCACACCCATACTATTTAAGTGCTGCTTAAATGTTATCTTACTCCCATGGTGCCTAGGGCCCAGAGCTATAGCTAAATTCAGCAATTAATGGGGCTATTTATCCTACACTAGGTACTCATGGAGGTTACAGAGTCTTAGTACTTCTAGCACTTTCTCCCAGTCCTTTCCAGCTTGTTAGCTATACTTAGAAAACTCCCAAGGAACAGACTTCTTTTGAGAAAAATAGAGGAACAGGCAGACAGTCTTTGTGGCTTGTTTCTTGCTTGCCATAAGCCTAGGAGCTCTCGACATGCTTCCTACCAAGGCCATTTTCTCTTTTCTCCCAGAATTTGCCTTTTTCCCCTACCCATTCCCATAAGGAAGCAATATTTAGTTGTTCTTTTCATTTGTAGATAGATGGACCCAAGAAGCAGCCAACTGGTCATCCAAAGCCCTGTGCACAGAGCTCCATACCGAGTCATACCCAGAATAGATTTACTGGGCTAGCTCAATTTCCACCCTCAGGATGTTGAACACAGAGAGGATGTACAAAATAACAGGCAATGCACTGTGTGGTGATGAGCTGGGTCATATTAATGCTGGAGAACTTAGATGAAGATCCAGAGACTGGCAAAACAGCCCAGGGGTCCTAGACTCCTCCCCCTAGAGTTTTTGTGATAGTCAGTGATATATCTCTGCTGGGCTATGGCCCTCCTCTTCCCTTACCTCTGAGGGGTATTCTGATACTTAACCTTTCTTATGTCAGGCACTGGTGGTGGATTCTGCTTTGTGGATCCAAGAGGTTGCAAGTAAAAGACTTTGAGAGGTTGAAAGAACCTGTTACAATATCTTCTGAGAGGATTTAGTTTGGGTGGAGCAGCTGCAGGCTCCAAGTAGTGTCAACTTCTCATGGGCGACTGTATTAGTTACTATCCTGGCCACTGCGATCTAATCGTTGGTGAAGAAGCTTGTGAGGTTATTTATTTGGGCTCACAATTTGAGAGGGTCTGTCCTATCATGGTGGGGAAAACGTGGCAGCAGGACCATGCAATGTGCCTTGCTTCTATTTCACAAAGCAGGAAGCAGAGAGCTCATTTAGAAGAGGACCTGCTCTCCAGGGATCCACTTTCTCTAGACAGTCCTCACTTTCTAAAAGTTCCACAGCTCCCCAGACAGCAGCACCAGTTGAGGACTGAGTGTTGAAATACATGAGCCACAACAGCAACCTTGAAGAAATGGAATTATTCCACGAGATCTTGCCTAATGGTCTAGGTTGGTCTCTTTGGGGCAAAATTTCTGCAAATGTTTTATGTCCTATATGTAAATTCATGAGTGGAAGCAGGCAGTGAAGATCCTCTGTCCATGGGAGAGAGGATAGTAGACCCCCTTTCCATTAAAATGATGGTGGTGGTAACCTTTGTGTCATGAATCTCAGTTCTGTCATTCATTGGCTTGTCCTCAGGAAATCTTAATGTATTTATTTTAGCTGGGAGAAAAAGATCTTCCATTAAGGTTTGATAAGAAAATTACACTGTACTTAATCTTAAAAATAAAGCAGTTGGTAAATCATGAGGAAACATCATAGGGTGATTTAAGGTCTAGGAGACCCTATAAAAGAGAATGCAGTTTCCTATTTGAACAATTACATGAACCAGGAACTTAGAAGTTGCTTTTGTTAAAATGCATTAACCCTACACTTGGGTCTGCAGGATGAAAGCCTGGCATCTCTGCCTTCATTTTGAGTCTGTCTTTCCCCTTCATTTTAGCTGAAGGTACAAAGATAAGTCATTGTCCTAAACCTGGGGCCTTGGATTTCAGGAAGTATAAAGCCTCACAAGACAGACATCTGCCTAGATGAGGACTATTATTCATGGCCCAGGAACAGAAGTGACCATCTTGAAGGAGCCAGATGGATTCCTTCAAACAATGACTGCTATGAGGTCTTCTGTGGACAATCTCGCACAACTGGAATTGAGACAATGATCAATCAGATCCCACCTTGACTATGACTGAATTATACAGGTCTCCCCCCACTCTAATTCCTATTAAATATAAGGCCAAAGCTCATGTTAATACCCCGATGATGGACTTGGGGTGGCAGGAATCCTTTATTAGTTACTTTACCCCAGTGTGGTCACACTGAATACATCTCTCTCTCCTTTTTTTTTTTTTTTTTTTTTAGTTTTTCGAGACAGGGTTTCTCTGTGTAGCTTTGCGCCTCTCCTGGAACTCACTCTGTAGTCCAGGCTGGCCTCGAACTCACAGAGATCCACCTGGCTCTGCCTCCCGAGTGCTGGGATTAAAGGCGTGCACCACCACCACCTGGCCTCTCTCTGCTTTATACCATTGTAGTGTGGTGGGGACAGGTGGCCGAGCCTAACTTTGGGGAGCTGCTAGAGCCCAGACTTTTGTCATAAAAGCTGTGGACTCTGGTTACATAAACAGCCTTGGATTTTCCCAGTACAGATCTTATAAAGTCTTTATTAGTATAAATGAATAGTTTTAAAATGATTTGTTTATGGGCTCAAGCTAATATGACTCCTTTGGGATATGTAGGTGGTATGATTCTAGTGTTGATGAGGGAATAGGAGCATGGAGCTGTTAATTGCCTTACTGGAAGGCTCTTGCTAGCAGCAGGCCTGAAGAAGAATTATAAACACAGGGTGTGTTTCCTGATAATTTCAGGATGCTGCTGCAGATGCAAAACTGACATTTTACCTATTTTTGTTTCACGGTATGAGCCTTAGTGTTTTTGGAGTAGATTTATCTCTAAATATTTGATGTATGTGGATATGATTTGGATCTGTCAAAGGCAGTCCGTGTCTCTTTGAGACCTGATCATAATCATCAGGATCATCCCACTGGGGACCAAATGAAGATCAATGTATACAGCCATTAAGTCTTTGATCTTCCTTGTGCCTCCAGCCAAGGAGGAGCCAAGAAGGCTTGTCTGGGTATCTGATCGTGTACCCATGATAAACTGGATGGATATGGCCTTCTCTGGGGTTCTTGACAACTGCAAATAAATCCACACCACCAGCCCAGACAGCGTATACGTAGCCAGTCATCATTCTTGTCTTGCTGGACAACTTCATCACCCCAGGCTGTCTGGTATCCCTGGAGAGGTTTCTACTCAGGAGACTCCTTAGCTCCCCATCTCTTCTGACCATCATTCCCTACTCAGAAATCCCTTATAGCAGACAATGGAGGGAGTACTTGTTGCAAAGTACAAATGCAACAAATTCAAGTCTTTCTTAGGATCTAGGCCTTAGAACTGACACACCGGTGGAGGTTGAAAGAAGGGGAGATGAAGGCGAATGATGAAGATAGCAAAACAACCCTATACAACACCATAGTCCATGTTCATCATAAAGAAGGTATATGTGCATTTCTGGTTTGATGTCTGATTAAAAAGCAACCAGCAATCACATTACACTGTAGTTAAATTCTAAAGCATAAATGCTCTACATTTAGTGAAAGTCAAACAACCCATACATATTTATTGCTCTTTGTACAAATTAACATTGTCTTTAATTTCTCTCTTGTTTACTTTCTTCTACATAGATTATTTCTAGTTGGAGTCTTTTTCCTCCACTGCCATTCCAGTCTCTATATTTCAGAAGGTCAATTGCTCACCATGATCAACTAACTATTCCATTGCTGCTCAACTGGCTTTAGACATTGGAACCTTGAGGCAGCTGTAGCTGCAGCGTTTCCACTCCAAATAGTCAATAATTCAATGTTAAGACAAGGACATATTTGTAACCCGTTGAAGAAATGGGCTATACCTTCAAATTGATAAATCAGAGAACACTATGGGGGAGGGACCACCATGATGTTTAAAGAAATTGAATAGAAGACAGGGTAAATTGGGGTTGGAAGTACTATTTTATAATCCCCAAAGTTGTGAACTTTTCATGAAATTATTATGTAGAACTTATTGTTAGTTTAGGCCTCAAATTTTATGGTTGCTTAGCGACAACTTCCCCACCCAATCACATTGACATTGACATGTCCTACTTCACACAGAGGACTAGGGGTTGGAGGTTAGCTGTCATCTGTATATTGCTGGTGCCTGAGTTCTGACTATCAAGGTTTATTGTGGTCCCTGATTATTTCCAGCTGGTCCTCCAATCTAAACTAAGCTCTTGTTTCCTATGCATGCATTTCGTAAAGCAGTGTAACAAGGCAATCCTGGGTAGGAGTAGACTTCAATTGCTCCTATTGGGGAACCTCAACGAGAAAATACATGATTGGATGTTGGGGTTGGGGATGGAAATGTAGTTCAGGTGGTAGAGTACTTGCCTAGAATGCAGGAAGCCCTGGGTTAGCTCCCTAGCTCTGCATAAAACCCTAGTGTAGTGGTGCACCCTTGAATCCTACCACTGAGGAGGTAGAGGAAGGATGATTAGACATTTAATATCTTTCTCAACTACATATCAAGTTTGGGGTCATCCTGTGCAATGAAACCCTGTCTAAAGAAACAATGGGTGGGGCCAGAGAGATAGTTCAGGCAGTAGAGTGCTTGCCTTGCAAGCACAAAGACCCAAGTTTGATTTCCAGAACACATTTAAAAGTAGTTGGGTGAGTTGGCACTGGTTTGATGTCCTAACACAGGGGAGATGGAGACAGGTGGATCCCTGGGCTTCACTGACCAGCCAGCCTAGTCTATCTGGTGAGTTCCAAGCCTGTGAGAGACCCTGTCTCAAACAAAACAAAACAAAACAAAACAAAACAAAACAAAACAAAACAAAACAAAACAAAACGGTGGATAATACTTGAGGATGTCCTCAGGCCTCCTCATGCAGACCTACATGCATCCACATGAACATGCCATCTTTTAGCACTACAGATACAAGTCAGGTAGTACCTGTTTTCTGGAGGAAAGCTTTGGAAATGAGACTTGCTGGAAATCCCTGGATTTTCTCCATCTGACTATACAAGTATGTATTTTAGTTGTGTCATTTGGGAATTTCTTTCAGCTGTGTTAGTTCTCTGTCGACTTCACAGGTTTCTGGGGGACAAGCTGCTACTCTCCTCAGTCAATTTAACTGTAAGTTATTTCTCGTTTAGATTTCTGTGTGCTCTTATTTTAGGAGCTGTTCATAGGAGACAAAGTGGAGACCCTGGAGATATTCTTTTTCAGTCCAAACCATCACCATTATATAACATTGCTCTTAGGAAATACATAGTTAAATGGTTTACTTCTAATGCTATCAGACCTATGTTACTAGAGATTAGTATTGTGTGTGGTATTCAATAATGGATAGAGTTTAACTTTAGAATAGAAAAATAAGGATTGGGAAAGGAGACCTTGAATGTGAATGCTGGAAAGTGTTCCTCTCCAATTCAGCCCTTGGCTGGGTCAATAGTTGTCTATATTGCTCTGTTTATCACTTGTTCTCCAAAGGAGAGGTGTCTGCTTTCCTCAGCAATGCATTCCACCACCTGGTATGATGCCTATCACATGGCAAGCAACAAATATAAATTTGTTGAATTAAAGTTAAAATGAATAAATGCTGAAAGTGTTGACCAGAATATAGTTAAATACATAGCCTTGATTTCTGTCTTAGTGAGGGTTCCTATTGCTGTGGTAAAACATCCTTGGGGAGGAGAAGGTTGATTTCAGGCTATGTTTCCACATCACAGTCTGTCATCTAAGGAAATCAGGGCAGGGACACAAGCAGGGTAGGAACCTGAAGCAGAAGCCATAGAGGAGTGCTGTTTACTGGCTTGCTCCCTATGCCTTGATTAGCCGGCTTTCCTATCATCCGGGACCACGTGTGCAGGGGTGGCATCACTTTCTGTGAGCTGGGCCTACCCATATCAATCATCAGTCAAAAATAACGCCCTGTGGGTTTCCCACAAGCCAATCTGGTCAGGGCATTTTCTCAGTTGAGGTTTCCTCTTCCCAAGTGACTCTAGCTTGTGTCAAGTTGACAGAACACTAGCCAGCACAATTTTGAAGCATTCTTTCTTATTCTCATTATTCTTTAGATACCAAGTTTTCTAGAGAAGATATGGTTCAACTTGTCAACCAGTTTTTTAATGGCCTAGCATTTGCATTCTTTCTAGTGCATTCTCTGCGGCTCCATGGAAATGAATCTGTTTTACTTTCCAGTAAGTTGTGGTGGGACAAACTTTCCACAATGGACACCATGGTTCCTTGAAATAAAAAGGAGAGCAACTCCAATGTTTGAACAATGTTTGAACTTCTTCCCTTCCCAGAATAAAGACTTTGCATCTAATGCTAGGGCCTGAAGCAAAAGTCTACCCAGGGTTCAATGTGTCTTACCTGGGCTTATTTCCTTCTGGATGTGGGTGGTGCTTTAGTCTTGCATGGAGAAGGTTGGTTTCCTGCAGAATGGGCTTGGAGGGTATTCTCAAGGTAGTACACCATGTCTGCTTGTGACTAGGCAATTCCAGCTCCAGAGCTGTTCTTTTGAACAGAATGAGTATATTCTTCCTAAATAGTGCAGCTCATTCAAGCCCTCACGTTGATCCCCATTTCAGACTTTTTTGTTCAACTCCTGAACTTGCCCTTGGTTCACTGTGGAGGGTGGGCCTGTGTCCCTAAAGACTTCCCACATTCTGTTGTTCAACAGCTGTTTCCAGAGGCCTGTTATCCTCACACCCACACAAGTCTGAAAATAGCAGCCCGTCCCTCCCTGTACAGTCTGTGCTTTCAAAGGCACAGTTTGCTCAGTTCTGCCTTTCATTCGCCTTTAGTTCAGTTTTCCCTTACTTACAAGCTATTTGCAAAGCTCACCATGGCAAGCAATGGAAAAAAATATGTATGTACACATCTCCAGTAGATGCAAATCAGGTGAACAACCAGCTTTATCAACACTGGCTTTTCCCAAAAGTGTTGGCTCTTCCAGCATAAAGAAAATGGTTTTGTTGATTTAGTGTCTGTAGCAGAGATGTCCCAGGCTTGAAATGGCTCCTGGCTACTGTGACAGCTTCATTCTCTGATTTATGTCTTTCAAAACTTCCCCTTTCCAGTGGCATTTATTATGTTCACAATGTTACAAAAGCACTAACTCTAGTTGTAAAACATTTTCATTACCCCAAAGAAACCCCTGTGTCTATTAAAAAAAAATCAATCCATGTTCCTTCCCCTCCCTCACCTCCTTCCCTGCTTACTCATTCTTCTTTTTGCCTCTGTGATCTTACCTATTCTCAGCATTTCACACTAGCAGAATTGTATGTGGTGCCTTTGGTCTGGTTTCATTCATTTTGCATCAAGTTTTCAATGTTCATCATGTTGTAGTATATGTTAGTACTTGTTCATTTTAATGGCCGAGTGCTATTCTGGTGCGTGTCTATGTACCACATGTTTTTTATCCACTCATCTATCAATGGGCATTTGGATTGTTTTCAGTTTGCACATTTACTGTAAAGAGCTCTGATACAAACAATATTATAAAATGAGCTTTATTTGCCATTCTCTTGGATACATACTGTATTCATTTGTTTTCTGCGGCTGTGATAAAATACCCTGACAAAGGCAACTTAGGGACGAAGTTGTTTATAGTTCCAAAGGGGATACAGTCCCCTGTGATAGCAGCGGGAGTGAGGCTGGCCCAGCAGACAGGAAGCAGAGTGATCATATTTCCTCCACACACACACACACAGGAAGCAGAGAGGGAGAGAATAGGAAGTGGGAGCAGGCTATGGAATTTCAAGGCCCACACCAGTGACCCACTTCCTCTAGCAAGGCTCCACCTCCTATAGATTTCACAACCTTCCCAAAAGGCAACACCAACTGCAGACCAAGTTGTTCAAACACAAGCCTATTGGGAACATTTCCTGTTCAAAGCACAACAGATACTTAGGATTGGTCTTCTTGGTTATATTGTGTCTTATTTTTTCTGTTGCAGTGATAGAAACACGATCAAGGTAATTTATAGAAGGCTTTATTATGTTTACTGTTCCAGAGGAATAAGAATGTATCGTGGCAGGGAGACATGGCAACAAGCAGCTGGCTTGATGGCTGGAGCCCAAACTGAGTGCTTGCATCCTGAACCAGAAGTACAAAGCAGAGAAAGCAGCTGGAAATGGTGTGGGTTTTTAAACTCTCCAAGCCAGCCTCCACTGTCGCATTTCCTCTAACAATGTCACACCTCCTAAGCGTCCCCAAATAGACCACAAACTGGGGACTAGGTATTCAAATATGGGAGCCTATGGGGAACATTCTCATCCAAACCATACAGTAATTTTATATTTCACATTCTGAAGAGCTCCCAAACCACTTTTCACAGTGGCCGCACCATTTTACATTAATTTTTGTTTATGAGAATCTATGTGTGTGAGTGTGGTATGTATACATGTATGTATATGGGTGTACATGCCTGTGTGTATACTCAGAGGCTAAAGGAGATTATTGGGCATCCTCTATCATTCCATGCCTTATTTCTTTGATTCAGGGTCCCTCTGTGAACCTGAAGTTCACTTTTTTTTTTTGGCTAGGCTTGCATCTAGTGAACCCCAGGCAGTCTCCTATCTTTGTTTTTCTAAGTGCTTGGGTTGCTGACATGTGTGGGATGCCCAGCTTAATACATGGGTGCTGGGATTTGAACTCTCATCCTCATGCTTGAGAGCAAGTGCTCCCAGCCATTGAGCCACCTCTCCAGCCTCCATTTGACATTCTTTAATTAAAGTTTTTATTTTTTCATTTTATCTGTGTGGGTGTTTTACCTGAATGTATGTCTGTGTACCGCGTGTGTGCCTGGTGTCCACAGAGACCAGAAGAGGGTGTCAGATCCCCTGGAACTGGAATTACAGGCAGTTGTGAGGCACCATGTAGGTGTGGGAATTAAACACAGGTCCTCTAGAAGAGCAGCGGGTGTTATTACCCACTGAGCCGTCTCTCCAGCCCCATTTTACATTCTTAACAGTAATGCACAAAATTTCCTCCTCCTCATCAGCTCTTATTATTTTCATTCTTTGATTATAGTCATCCTTGTGTGTTTGAAGTAGGTCTCATTATGATTGCGATTAGCATTTCCCTTACGACTAATGATTTTGAACATTTATTAAAGTGCTTGTTCCAGAAAGGCATTTATTCTCCTCTCTTGCCTCCTTTGTTATGGAGTTGTAAAGGTCCCTAAAAATTCTAGGTAATAGACTCTTGTCAGATATATGTTTTTAAAACATTTTATTCCACTTTGTAAGTTGTGTTTTCACCTTCTTAACAAATGTCTTTTTGAGACAGTGGCTCTCTGTATAGCCTTGAACTCCAGAGGTTCCTGCTTCACCCTCTGAGTGCTGGGATCCCAGGTGCGTGTCTCCATGGCCATCTGATAAATGTCCTTTGATGCACAGAAGTTTTTTTTTTATGTTGATGAAGTCTAGTTCCACAGATCTTGTCTTATATGTAGACACATGGAGGTGGAGAGAAGGCTGGTTATTTCTGGTAAACTCACTAACAGCCTGACTCCATCCTTAGAACATTATTAGACCAAGCTGGTCCTGGTGGTCAATTTGCACTCTTAGGTCTTATTTGAAGAGCAATTTTATTTCAAACTAGTACACTTTTATATTAGGCTTGCTTATAGATTGTTGTAATGTTAAAAATCTTTATTTCTGAGCATGGAGTTACTCACTTGACAGAGTGCTTGTCTAACATGCAGGAAATCCTGGGTTGCATCTCCAGCATCACATATGCTAGGCATGAAGGTGCACACCTGGAATCCCAGCACTGGGGCCATGGAGGAAGAAGGATAAGAAGTTCAAGGTCATCTTGGACTACATGGTGAGTTTGTGGCCAGTCTGGACTACATAAGACTTTGTGTTTGAAGAGAAAGGAAGGCAGAAAGAAAGAAAGGAAAAGAAACATGCGTTTGCTTTTTTTTTGTTGTTTAGAAAGGGTGTGGGGTTGGGTTGGTTGGAAGGATCAGGGATGAATTGGGGGAGGGGAAGTATGATCAGAAAGTATTGTATGAAAATGTTTTTCAATAAAAAGAGGAACATCTACTGTTATAAATCTAGATCTTTTTGTCTTATAATGCCATTTACCAGTGGAATTTAGAATACATGGTGGTTTAGAAAGAAGGAGTATGCAGTTATTGCATCTCCAGCTCACACGTGACTTTGTGACTCTGCACTCCTATGTGCAACGGGCTACATGTCATCTCTCTCGGGGTGTGTAAAAAGACATCTCAAATTTAGAATGCTAATCAACACTTTGCTTTCTAATGGCCATTTGTGTTGCTATGTACTTTCAGTTTTCCATATCTCAACAAAGGCAGCTTCATTCTTCCAGTAACTCAGACCAAACCTATTGGATTCATCCTTGATTCTTTCTTTTGCTTCCCATTCTACAGCTAGATCATTAGCATAGTCTGCTTAGTAAGCTAGCAAAATATGGATATCCTAAAATTGATGATTCTCTTAACTGCCAGGGGTGGCAGCCATTTAAAAACACATCACATATCTCATTAGCCCACATTCTTACATTCTTATTGGTCTACTGCCCCTCATTAGTCAGGATTCTCTAGAGGACTAGAATGGATAAAGTGAATATATATTACAGAGGGGATTTATTAGATTGGGTTAAATGACATATGCTGGGTAGTTTAACAATGGCTAGCTTCCCATTGGAGAGGCTGAGAACTCAATAGCTTCTCAGTCCACCAGACTGGATGCCTCAGTAGTTCCAACCTGGTATCGAAGGTCTGGGGGAATCCCACAGAGCCACTGGTTTTCAGTACATCTTGGAAGCCCAAAGAAGCTGGGTTCTGATGTTAGGGAAGGAATATAACAGCAGCAACAGGACAGATGAACTCACCAATAGAGTAGAAGAACTTGCCAGCAAGATGTGAAGACAATGAGTCAAAAAGCAAAGCTTTCCCCACCAGCCTGCCTTTTATCTGGGTTGCCACTGGAAGACATCACTCACATTTAGGATGGGTCATCTCATTTCAAATAGCCTGATCCAAAGATCCACTTCAGGTGAGCCCAGAGGCTTAACTTTTAGTTGATTCCAGGTCTAGTCAAGTTGAAAACTCAAATTGGTCATCATATCCCATTTCCCTCAACAGTGTGTTAGCCACATAAAGCAAGAAGAGTTCTTTTGAAGAGGACCGCAGGTTGTGCCACTTGTGTGTTTAACCCTTTTAGGGACACCTTCACTGAGAGTGAAGACCCAACGTGTTTCACCTTCATTCCCTGCTATCTTGTCCTCTCCATGCTCATTCTACTCCAAGCTCATCTGCTGTTTCTTGAGGACTCTATTGATTATATATTTCTGTTCCTTCTGCTTGGAACATTGTCCTTCCTTTGCATACATTAAGGACACTAGAGATTTCTCACATGAGGCATCAAATTGTGTTGATTTAAATATATTAATGATAAACTCCTAAGTCACCATTATGTGCCAGTGTGGCGTTAAGGAAAGAAATCAAAGCACTTTCCCTTGGAGTAGTTTGACCTAGAGCAAGTTCAGATTTGAATTCTCCACTTCTCTCCCTTTCTTTCATCTCTCAGTACCTTATGTTTTCTGGCCTACCTGTAATCTGCCTCTTGTATGAGTCTGAATCTGAGCCCCTATGCCTTTCCTGAATGCTATGTCTTGTCTATGTCTGTACCTAACAAAAGGATTTTGCTCTGTATTTGTTGTGTTTCACAGAAAGGATCACATCTGAAAGGAATCAGGGATATTTAACAGAAATCTCTAGCAGAGTTTTTTTACATGGTATTAAGTTATTTATTCCAGTTGACTCTGAAATACGAAGGAAAGCAAACATTCATTGCAAACATCACCATATCCATATTGTTTACAATGTTTATGATAGATATTTAATGTATAAAGTTGCTTTCAACCTATTTGCTGTGTTCAGCATTTGTTATCGTAAACACACACACACACACACACACACACACACACACACACAC
>CABHPR010147794.1:28071-41849 GCA_902168415.1 Peromyscus melanophrys | reverse complement strand
ACACACACACACACACACACACACACACACACACACACACTATTCTGGGTCAGGTGCATAGTGGAGTACATAATTTAAGGTTACAGCTATACTTTAGGTTGTAACAGTTGAATACATGGGAAATCCAAGGCAAGTAAGATTGGTTGTTACCTTGTTCTACCTTGTTCTCTTAAAGGCAGGTTGGAAAAAAAGAAAAAGAAAAAGAGAAGGGCAGAGTACAGAGTAGGACAGCAGTTTTAAGTCTCTAGTGACTTCAGGGTGTATTATTGAATAGGCCTGGCAAAAAGTTCTAGTCTTTTACACTGTAAGAGATATTTTCATAAAGTGTGTAACCATTTTCCTTATAGCTGTAAAACTCACTCTGACTGCCCTCAGGACTCTGCTTAAGGCCTTCCACATCTAGGGTCTTACTTGATCTGTGAGAGCATCACCTTTTCCACCTTGCCCTGTCCATGCTCCCCAGTGCCACTGCCCCCAAGTGTCCCTAGCATTCTGTCCCTTCCTATAAGATTGAGTTCCACCCGAGTAGCTGAATAAAGACAAATTATGCCTTTCACATACATTTTGTGACTTTCCTTCACCATCAAAGATGAAAGAGACTAGATGCATGGCAGCTTCTGCCTCCTGGGGGCCTTCAAGGGCTGCACTGTAGTGCTCTTTCTGAACTACCCAGCTTATTAATTTTTAAGTAGGAGTGCCTCCATTTATGTGATATGGTCCATTGTACTCTGAGCTAACTCATTAAGGATTCCCCTGTATGCATTCAGATAATGACTATAGTACTCAGAAGAAACCATTACAAATTTCCATGTGGTATCCCAGAGGATTAAAATCAAACCTTGAAGCTCATGGGGAATGTCCCTGACTCTGTGATCTCTCAGGCTCTCAAAGTCAGTTTGATGATTAATGATTCCAGTTTACAGTATTCCTGGAACTGTGATCGAATCAAGTGACAGACTATCCAGTGAGATAGCAATGATTCCTTTTGCTTCCCTTTTGTAACACAGTGGAAATTCAAGGGAACACTTTCAGGTGTCACCACTTCTCTCTGATTCTTGCTGGGGAGAAAGAATCTGCCCTCTAGCTAAACCTCAGTGCCAGGAATGGTTACATCTTGTTGAGTCGATGGTCAAAGGAGTCCCATGAACTCTCCCTAAACATCACAGGTCATTATTGCCAAGGCTATTGGTTGCTCTCAACAACCTGATGCTAAGACCCTATTGCTGAAGACAACACTATGTCATCAAATAAGGAAAAGTTGAGCTGGTACCCAGCCGAAAGCTTTACCCCTACTGAGTAGTGTTCACAATGCTAGAAGGTGCTCCTCAGGCTGCTGTAGGAGAAAGGCAATCATCACTATCACCCAGCTACAAACCCAGCAACCTACAACAATGACCACGTGCAAGATATACTGGTGAAATAGTAGCACAAATGTTATGGGAGTAAGCAGCCACTTTTTAATTAGACTTAAGGCCCACTCCAGAGATGGACCCCATACCTGGTAAAGCTAAATGTGGCTAAGAACATGAGACTAGATAGGTCATGGGCCTAGCAGAAGAGTCATTACTATTATTTTGCTAAAGGAACATAGCAATAAAATTATTCCTAATGATATACTGATATAGCCATAGATATGTGTCTCACTCAACTCACATCAGAGAAATTTCTTGCAGTAGTTGATAATTACCACAGGGACCTACAAATGGACAATGTGCAGAGAGGGAGAGACTTTGGAACATTCAGCTCTAAATGGGATGTCTTCATCAAACTTTTCCCCTCAGGGCAGATCTCATGTCTAGGAATAGTTCGTCCATACAAAGCAAACTCCATGTTTTTATTTTATTTTATTTTTTTTTTGGTGTGTGCTTTCTGTTTTGTTTTATTTTGTCTTTTTTATCTTATTAGTTTTGTTTGTTTGTGTGCTTTTTGTGTGTGTGTGTGTGTGTGTGTGTGTGTGTGTGTGTGTGTGACACATGAAGTTGGGTAGGTAGGGAGGTGGAGTGGGAGAGGGAAAAACATGATCAAAATATAGTGTATTAAAAATAATTAGAAAAGAAGAACCTTGCTGTGGGATGTTCTGTATGGCAAATGTGTTGCTAATAAAACACTGATTGGCCAGTGGCTAGGCAGGAAGTATAGGCGGGACTAACAGAGAGACTAAAAAGAGCAGGAAGGTGGAAGGAGACGCTGCCAGACGCTGCCAGCCACCGCCAGGACAAGCAGCATGTAAAGATGCCGGTAAGCCACGAGTCATGTGGCAAGGTACAGAATTATAGAAATGGATTAATTTAAGATATAAGAACAGTTAAGAAGCCTGCCACGGCCATACAGTTTGAAAGCAATATAAGTCTCTGTGTTTACTTGGTTGGGTCTGAGCGGCTGTGGGACTGGCAGGTGAAAGAGATTTGTCCTGACTGTGGGCCAGGCAGGAAAACTCTAGCCAGGCAGGAAAACTCTAGCTACAGAACCTGGCCTCTATATTCAGGATCATCAGCATGTTATGGGTAAAACACTATAGAAGGCCAGATGGAAGTACTAAAGAATTCCCTGAACACACTATATTCAGCAGATTAAGAAACTAGAGCCTGAGGCTGGGGAGACGAGTAAGAGTGCTTGCCATCTGAGTATGAGGACCTGAGTTCTAATCCCCAGTGCTCATGTAAACAAAGTTGGTCATGGCACACATGCCTGTATCCCCGACATTTGGGTGCAGAGACAGGCAAATCTTGAAAACTCACTGGCCAGCCAGTCTAGACAAATTGGTGAACTTCAGGTTCAGTGAAAGACTCTCCTTCAAAGAAATAAGATAGAAAGAGATGAAAACACCTGGCATTCTGCTCTGTTCACGCTCACGCGCATACACACACACACACACACACACACACACACACACACACACACTATAGTCTGCCACTTGCTAAACTTACTAGTCTAGGATTTGCTTTGGGTCTTAGAGCTAAACATGGGTAGGACTACTGGTGGACCATCTCAGAGCTGTAAGCGGCCTTTAAGGTCTACCATCATATCTGACTAAATGGCACTTTTGAGACTACTTACCAATGACTACAAAGCCGTTCATGGGAGAGCCTGGGCTTCCTAACTCCTTATTCAGCATTTTTTCCAACCAGTCATGGAACTGCTGAGGGACTGTCTCTAGAATAAAATGCTATGGTCATTTCATCCTTTACTGGGAGTTGCATTTACCTTTGGGAGTTGGGGTTGGCTAGAGCTAAGAGAAGATGATCT
The DNA here is from genome assembly GCA_902168415.1 of Peromyscus melanophrys. Classification (NCBI taxonomy): domain Eukaryota; kingdom Metazoa; phylum Chordata; class Mammalia; order Rodentia; family Cricetidae; genus Peromyscus; species Peromyscus melanophrys. The sequence continues at coordinate 38,603 of CABHPR010147794.1, read as the reverse complement.
TTAGTGGACCAATGGCCTAATGATACTGTAAGTCTACCTATGTTTTTGATGAGCCAACCATGACTTTTTTTAACCTTTATAAATATGTTGGCCGGGCAGTGGTGGCGCACACCTTTAATCCCAGCACTCGGGAGGCAGAGGCAGGCGGATCTCTGTGAGTTCGAGGCCAGCCTGGGCTACAGAGTGAGCTCCAGGAAAGGCGCAAAGCTACACAGAGAAACCTTGTCTCGAAAAACCAAAAAAAATAAAAAATGAAAAATAAATATGTTGATGTGCAAATGTCCAGCGCTTTCCAAGGGTGACTGATTTCTTTTAAGGGCAATGCTTCTCCAAGTGTGGTCCTGGGACTGTCATCATCAACATCACCAAGGAGACACGAGTACCTCATCCCAGACCAAGTAATTCAGAATTTTGGAGATGAGGTGAAACAATTAGTGTTTAGTAAGTGCTCCTGAAGACTGGTGCTCATTCAAGTTCAAAACATGCATACTTAGTGGCTTCTCTTTGTGTCTTGCTGGCTACCCCTGAGATACTTCATTCAATCTGCTTCCCATGTTGCTGTTGAGAGACCACATGTGAAACCTGCTTCCTAGGATGCTCCTGAGCAACCAAATCTGCCTTAGATGAGCAGTCTCAAAGTCTTCTGTCCCATGTATATATATGGTAGCTCGGGGCCAGAGACTGATAGGGACAGCTTACCAAAGCCTCTTTGCCTGAAGATTGATCAGGTAAGGCTCTCCTATACTGTTTCCATTCTAGCATTCCTGTGGGATTTGGCAGAGAGATGGGGGAAGATGGAGAGGGAAAAGGTGAGGGTGACACATCCAGCCTCTAGGAGTCTCCCACAATGGCATCTGTGCTTTCTCCCAATCCTATTTTCCTATCTCCTTTACAGATTTATCCTACAAACAGCCCCTTGCTCAATACAAAGATTACTTGCCTGAGAACCACCAACTTTGGCTCTGTTTCTAAAAGGCCTTATCCAGGATAATTAGCAAGTTCACTTCAAAGATATCCCTCTCATGGGTTTGCATATGAGAATGAGCATATAACAGTGCTGGATGCCTTAAATCTACAATTCTCACATTCTACCAATGATTTGGAAAGTTCTTATGACTACATGGCATTTATGTGAGAGCAATTCCAGGTGATAGAAATGGACAGACACCTGCTGTCCTGGCTAAAGCCAGTCCAATTGCTAATGTAATCTGCAGTTTGATTCTGTTGAGGTTAGAGAAAACTAGGAAATTCAGAGTATTGATCAGAGACTTCTTTTTGCATTTGATTGGGTCATTCAGTCTCTGGAGGCATATATGGAATATTCATCGATCTGGTGCTAAGAGTTAGCTCTTCTGTAGAAAGGGCCATGACACATCCAAGTCTAAACTCCAAAGGTACTGACTAAGTTCCTTCCCCAGCCCTAAAATCGTGAGGAATGGATCACTTGGGAGTTCCTTATCTTGAAATGGAAACAAGATTCAATGATGAGTCTGTTTTCAGGTTGTTTTCTCATGTCCATGGACTCTGGAGTTCTTGGTTCCCATAGAGCTACATAGAAATGACCACAATTAGGACTCTGGATGTATGGCACTTGAGACATCCACTAAGTGAAATTTACCTCTGGGTTAACCAGGAACCATTTTTCCTAATGTTTTTCCTTTTTTTTTTTTCTCCAACCTGTCCTAATATGGGCTCCTAGGACCTGCATGAAAAATTCTTCTAGACCCAACACAATGGAAACGAATTGTCAGTGGCCAGTTAGGAAAGAACCTTAGGCAGATTTCTCCATCCCTTTAAGACATCACAAGGCACAACTGTATTTTACTAGAGTCAATCCTCACAGGAAATGCAATATAAATGCTATAGCTCACTGTCCCAATATTCTTTTTCTGTAGACAGACTTTTCTTTGGGCCACTAGCTCACACAAAAAATGATACAGACACTTATTAATTATAAAAGCTTGGCCTATAGCTTAGGCTTGTCCCAGTAGCTCTTATAACTTAAATTGACCTGTTTCTATTCATCTATGTGTTGCCATGTGACTGGTGGCTTTTACTTCTCCTCCTGCATGTCTGTTCCTTCTGTCTCAACTGGTGACTCCGCCTTTCTTCTTCCAAGCGTGCTCTCTGTCCAGACGTCCCTGCCATACCTCCTGCCTAGCCACTGGCCATTTAGCTTTTTATTAAACCAATCACAGTGACGCATCTTCACAAAGTGTAAAGGAATATTTCACAACACTTTTTCATAAACCTGAAAGTCTCACATTGCAAATTGGGTGAATTTCCTTTTATTTAGCCTTTTCAGAACTATCTACCTGGTATTCCCAGCATGAAGCATTACAAAGAAAAGGGAATACTTTGGTGCACATACATATACCAACAAACACAGACATACACATAGACATACACAATACACATATTTTTGAGATATTGCCACATGTATGAGATGGCCTTGAGCTTCTGATCCTTCTGCCTCCAACCTCCCTACTGCTGGGATTATAGGCATACAACATCACACCCAGTTTATGTGGCTCTGGGGAGAGAATTCAGGGTCTTCTGCAGGCTAGGCAAACACTCTAACCAAGTGAGCGCCATCCCTAGCTTCATAGTTGGGTGATTCTTTTATTTGTTTGTTTTATTTTATTTTATTTTATTTTTTTTGAGACATAGTTTCATTTTGTAGCCCAAACTGCCCTAGAACTCACTAGCCTAGGTTAACCTTGAACCTATGGTGGTTCTGCTGCCCTTAAACTCTCAAATGCTGGGATTAAAGGTGTAAGCCATCTTGATTTGAGAAATATATGAATGGACATTAATTTTAAGAATGAGCTGTCTATTCATTTCTGGATACTCATCATTTTATTTCTGCTTCACCACAGGAGAGATGAACATTAGATCATATTGTTGTAGCCCCTCTGCAAAGCTACCTTTGGTAGAGGTACATCCATGGCTAGCTTTGTTAGCCTTTGACTAAGGGTTTTGTAAATAACACCCCTATAGTACAGCAGTCACATTTATTCTAGGAGCATTGAAGATGCGCCCTGTGTGAAGACCTGTATAGGAGTGGTTTTTTTTTTTTTTTTTCAGTTCTCTGTTCTGGGTCAAACTTACCACCTCAGGATTACTGTCAATTTTTTTTCTTAGACAATGAGTCAAACAGTGACTGGGACATTAGAAAGCGTAGAGCCAAATTTTAGGTTTGTTTTTAGGTGGAGCCTGAATATTTTCCTCTCTGCTTGCTTCAGTCCTTGTACATTTCTACAAGCCCTGGCTTCTCAGTTTTACATATAGCTCACCTTAACAAATCTAAGGAACCATTTAGGATATTTTATGTGTCAAATTAGAGAGTAAATATGAGTATTTTAATAATTTTCACTCTTGGAAAAATGTTATTGTATAAAGTGAGGGCAAGTATGGGTGAAGGGAAGGTTTTTATTGTAGATATGAGGGAGAGTACAGCCAGAGGCATCTGGAAGATTCTAGAGCAGAGAGAGAAAGTAGTAGACTAAACATGGCCAGCAGATAGGACCAGGCCATGAGAGGAGTGAGAGAGAGGTAGGAAGACTGACAGAGGAGGACAGAGGGAGGGAGGGAGGGAGGGAGGGAGAGAGAGAGAGAGAGAGAGAGAGAGAGAGAGAGAGAGAGACAGAGAGAGAGAGAGAGACAGAGACAGAGACAGAGAGAGACAGAGAGACAGACAGAGAGAGAGGAAGAGAGAGGAAGAGAGAGGAAGAGAGAGGGGACCAAGAGAGAACTAAGGCCAAAACAGCAGGGTTATATAGGAATGAGAAGCTGAGGAAGGAAGCCTGTGGGCTGGAGAGGTTTGGGGGTGGTCGTGAGAAGAGACAGCATGCCAGAATGGAGTCTCTAACCTGTGTTTGGAGTCTCTAACCTGTGTTTGCTGTGCTGAGAGAACCTGGGGGAAAACATGCTCTTCAGTATGCTAATAGATACCACAGATAACTAGCTATAACTTTTGACAGATAAGGAAATGCATTGCTCCTTTGGTAGAGGAAAATGGGTGCCAGAATTTGGGGGAATGGAGTTTGCTTTGGACCAGTTATCAAATTGCTCCGCATTCATCTGAAATCAAACCGAAAGTGCTAAGCAGATCATTCAGTAGCCTCCATTCTGAAATGGGGGTCAGGATTTACAGGGACAATTAAAATGTCAACCCTGCTAACAGACCAATGGCGGGCCTAGAGTCTAGGATCACTGAAGAAGGGAAGATCATGTTTACAAATATCCAAGAGAAAATAAAGGAGGAAGCAAACATTCCTCCTGATTTAAGTAAACGTTGCTAAGCTCAAAGGGCAACGGGGTCAAAGATGCCAGATAGAGTTGTTGAGGGGAAAGTCTCATGAAGTTTTATAGCATGGATCTTCTGGCTGCTTCTCTCTTGTTTTGCTGTTGTTGTTTTGAGATAGGGTTTCACTGTATAACCCTGGCTGTCCTGGAACTAGCTCTGTAGAGATCAAAATGGTCTTGAATTTACAGAGACCTTCTTCTGCCTCCCCAGTGCTGGGATTAAAGGTACGGGCCACCATCCCTGGCTTGCCTCTCCTTTTAATTAAACAAAAGCCTGGAAGACAACCAGAGAACATATACTTTCATGATATTCTGTGATGGATACTAAATGATTGTTCTTTATCTTGCTAGATATTTGCAAGAAGTGGTCTGATCACTTTAGTACAGGGAAGATAATCTTCTTCATATCATATTTACTTTCAAATGATTATTGGAGGACCCAGACTCAGTGGAAAAAAAGTCTGGGGACTGAATGTCAGAGGAAGAATGTTAGGGGAATGTTCGGGCTTTGCAATGACCACTGATGTTTTTATTTTCTCTTTTGCCTGGCTGTTTGTAATAATGGTACCCAGGACAGTTTTGAAGAACAACCCAGAAAACCATGAACAAGCATAATATTTCATGAAAAGAAGATGAAGCATGTAATAGTTCCCATATGCAATGTAATAGTGATAAGAAAACTATTTATAGAAAAACTCATTGTTCTCTCAAATCTGCACTGATGATTTTAGGTCAGTGCTTCTCAACCTTCCTAATGCTGTGACCCTTTAGTACAGTTCCTCATGTTGTGGTGACCCTCAGCCACAAAATTATTTCATTGCTAATTTATAACTGTAATATTGCTACTGCTATGAATTCCAATGTAAGGATTGTGACCCACAGATTGAGAACCACTGTTTTAGAGCCTCAGTGAGCTTTGGAGTCTTTGTGCTAGAATTACAATGATTAAGCTGTAAATGATTATGAGGTTTCATCAAAAGAGGCCCTTACTCATCAGCTTTAATTTAGCATTTTTTTCTGCTAGTCATTGAAAATGCTGTTGAAGCTTAATTGAAAAAAACATTCTAACCTGCTTGTGGTGGTTAGAATGAGAACCCCCTCTCCCCTTGCAGCTATAAGCTCATGTATTTGAGCAGTTGGTCCCCAGTAGGTGTCAATGAGAACTGTAGGCAAATGGTCCTCCTCCATTGCATTTTCTGGTAAACATGCCTATAAGAAGTAGTTAAAACCCCAGCGAATCCTAGACAGTTTTAATGGTAGAAATATCAAATCTATGGCATTGAACTCTAGAGGAAGATCATTCAATCCTGTCACAACAGTTTGAGTATATTGGAAGAAGACCACTAGCTGAAGTCTGTGCACTGGTGATGAATACCCCAGATCCTTGTTTTTACTGAAAACTTGGCTCACCAGCTCAGCTTAGACTTTCCCCCTGACAGGACATGAAAAGAACACTGTATGGAAAACCTGTTGTAGCCTGACTTTGGCCTTGGAATTCAACTATATGCATTGATCCCTTTTGTTGTTAATAGTACAAAATACTAGAGCTGGACTAACTTTATAAAGAAAAGAGGCTTACTTAGATCACAGCTTGGGAGGCTGCGAGTCTAAACAGCATGGCATGAAATCCGGAGAAGCCCCTTCCCATCTGGTTTCATCACTTCTTCTTGGAAGGCATCTATAGGAGGAATATGACATTATCACTTCATAATAGTCCATGGACATGCCTACAATTGACCTAACAATCCACCACTTGGTTCCACCAATTAAAATTCTCATCACTTCCCAATACCACTCTTCTGGAGATCAGGACTCTGATACACAAACCTTTGAACATCCGTAAATTACATCTGAACTACAGACTTCCAACCAACCTAATACAAAAAGAAAAATGTACTGACCTGTGTGTATCAGCTGTTCGTTGCCACTGTAGTACCATATAACACTCCATCCCTAAACTCAGTGGCATTAAAAGCCAACTAATTATTACTTTTGAGTATGCAAGAAGACAAGTCTTTTATTTATATTTTTATTTTATGTGCATTGGTGTTTTGCCTGTGTGTATGCCTGTGTGAGGGTGTTGGGTCCCTTGGAACTGTAGTTACAGACAGTTGTGAGCCACCATGTGGGTGCTGGGAATCGAACCCAGATTCTCTGGAAGAGCAGTCAGTGCTCTTAACTGCTGAGCTATCTCTCCAGCTCCAGCAGGGCTTTTATTGTTGCTGTGCTATGAACACATTTGTGGTCATGTGGATGTAAAGTCTTTGCCTCTGCTGAGCCACTGCCTGTCTGCTGCTCATTGGCTAGCCTGGTCACACTCACGTGGTGGTTTCAAGGGATTGGAAGCTCTAAATCCTTTTGAGGCCAATGCTTGGAGCTGATACATGATCATTTTTGGTACATCATTGGTCAAACGACTCAAAAGGACACCCTAGAGACTAGGCATGAAAAACAGGCAGTTTGAAAAAAAGTTACAGGGGCACTGAAGAAGTGGCTTAGGGGTTAAGGGCCATTGCTGTTCCAGAGGACCCCAGGTTGGTTCTCAGCACCCAAGTCAAGCAGCTCACAGTCATCTGTAACTATAGCTCTGGTGGATCTGATACTCTCTTTTCACCCCTGTGGGTACTAATACTGCACTCATGTGTACATCCCTACACACACACACACACACACACACACACACACACACACACACACACACACACGTAATTAAAAACAAATGAATCTTTCAAAAAAGAATTGCAGGCCGAAGAATTGTATGGGTAAAAAATTGAGATCGTCTTGAAATAGTCTTCTGTGTTAAGTTTGTGTGCTTTCTTAAATATTGCTATGCTATATTTCATCTTATTATTACAAGGAAGACTCCAGTAACATTATATGGAGGCAGAGAGTTTGTCTACTCACTGACAGGTTCAGATTTCTTCAAAGATTTAAAAAATATTTATTTATTTAATTTATTTATTTCATTATTTCTTTTTATTTCGAGACAAAGTCTCACTTTGCAGCCCTAGCTGTACTGGCACTTACTGTGTAGACCAGACTGTCCTCAAACTCATGGAGATCCACTTGCCTTGGCCTCCTGAATGCTGAGATTAAAGGCGTGTGCAATCTCTCTACTTCTCTCTGTCTCTCTGTCTGTCTGTCTGTCTCTGCATGTGTTTGTGTGTGTGTACACATGGAATTGCATGTGTCACAGTACATTTATAGAGGTCACAGCACAACTCTCAGAATCAGTTGTTTGGGACCCAGGGCCTGAACTCAGGCTGTCTGGTTTGCGCAGCTTTACCTATTGAGCCAGCTTGCTGGCCCTATTTGGGGATTTTTCTATCAGGAGCAAAGGTAGAAATTAATACTTCAGCTGAAAGAAAGTAGCTAGCCTGTGGATCTTCCCATGTGATGAATTACATGAGTAATGTCTCCATCTGTACCTAAAATACATAAGCATATGGCATATGGTGATTTGAGGAGTCAGATGGGGGCTTCAGACAGGAAACGCATCCTGTGTGTAAACTGCAGCTGGTGAGAAGAGACGTTCCTCGTTAGCAGGGAACGGAACCATTCATCACGTAAAGGAGGCTAGGGGTCAGCTGCTGCTCTGGTATCTGATGCAATCCTGGTGCAACCTCCCAGACCAGACTGGAATCAACACTGCAGTGAAATTGCTGAGAGAATGCAGATACTATTAAGAATGCGTTTTTCTACAGCAGGAGAGGAAAGGGGCTCCACACTCTCTCGTGTTTTCTGGTTAATAAACGTGGTGCAGAAAACTTCACCTGTGCAGGGATAAACAACCTTCTCTGGACCAACACCCAAAGAGGATATTGGGGGGAAGGTTAGTAAGCAGACACTCTCCTTCCAAAAGCAGGACATCTGTGCTAAACGTTTTTCGCAGTTGTATTTTCCAGTGGCTTCTAAGCATCTCTATGAAAAAACAGCAAATTCCAGGAAACTGCTGCCAAGATAGTAAGACACTTACAGCCCTGTTGCCCCCTCCACATAAGCAGAATGAACTGGGCTGGCCCTCTGAGTCCCAGGGCATTAGGGGTCCTTGTGTTTCTAAGTCACCTTGTAATGATTAATATTGAGTGCCCACTTGACAGATTCTAGAATCATCTAAGAGACAAACTTCCAGGCTTATCTGTTAGGTAGTTTATAGATCAGAGAAATTGAGGTGGGTATTAATCCCACCGATCAAGGATAAGACCACTACTACAATTTAAAGCCAAATTGGAAGAAAGCTTTAATTAAATACTAGCCAGGTGGATGGGCTCTGGCCAGGTCCAGGCTGGGTTTCCAGAAAATGGCCCCAATCATAGTTTACAGCAGCTTAAATATTTCTCATCAGTTCCAGGCAGGGGCAAGCATACATCCTGAGGTACTTCCAGCCTACTTCCAATCAGGGGACATGTTTCCTGCCTGTGAACCTCCCACCCACATGTGATCAAGCACATCCGGAGCAGATGGGTCAAACAAATTTGTTTAGGGTATGAAAAACAGGTGGCTTGTTATCTCCCATAAACAACAGCCTCCAGTACTTCAGGAACTATCTGTCCTTGAGCAAGAGGCTTGCAGATCAGATGCATTTTTGTTTCATGGATCTCTTAGGCATAGTAATTCAAACTTAAAATGTAACTTTGGCTTTCACACTGGGAGACTCACTCTAAACATGGATGGCATCATTCCATCGGTTGAGGTCTTGGACTGAAGAAAAAGGAGAAAGAGAACTTAGCAGCAGCATTCATCTCCCTCCACTTCCTGACTGTAGACATAATGTGACCAGCTGCCTGATGCTCCTGCTGCCATGACTTCCCCAGCACCATGTTCCAGTTCCCTCAAACTGTGAGCCAAAACAAGCCCTGCCTCCCTTAAGTTGCTCTTGCCAGGTATTTTTTTTTATCACAATAAGAAAGATAACTAAAACACTACTTATCTGTGAATGGTAAGGAACAGATTTTATGTATTGCTGTATAGCAGAGCACTCTCCCAACTCTGCCTCAGCACAACAGATATTTATTGATATTTATTGCTCAGTGGTTTCCATGGGCTGGAAATTGAAGAGCACTTTAGTTGAGTAGTTCTGGCTTTCTCCCGAAGTTGCAGTCATCAACACATCAGCTGGGGCTACAGTCATCTGAGGGCTAGCTTGGCTCTGGAGAACCAGATTCTAAGATGGCTGCTCATATGCATGGGTCCTTTGTTCCTCATCATATGTAACATCTGGAGAGCTGCCTGAGTGCATGAGTGTTCTTATGACATTGCTATTTGGAGAGGCAGGAAAGCGGGCTCTCTTACAACCCAGCTTCTTTCAGAAGTAATGTATCATAGTTTCCTTTGTGTTCTTTTGATCATGAGAACTAATGTTGATATAATAGTGGAAGGGACAATAATAGGACTGTACTAAGGTGCTAATACCAGACAATAGGGACCACTGGGACATCTTGGGTGTTGTCATCTGTCTTAATTAGGATTTTATTGTTGTGAAGAGACACCATGACCATGGTAACTCTTATAAAGGAAGATGTTGGAGTTTGCTTGGCTTCCAGTTTCAGAGGTTTAGTCCATTATCATCATGGTGAAAAGTATAGCAGCATGGTGCTGGAGAAAGAGTCGAGAGTTCTCCATCTAGATCCACAGGCAATAGGAAGAGATGTGAAACACTAGGCCTATGTTGAGCGTCTGAGACTTCAAAGCCCACCTCCAGTGACACATCTCCTTTAACAAGGCCACACCTACTCCAACAAGGCCACATATCCTAATAGTGCTACTTCCTATGGGCCTATGGGGCCATTTTATTTCAAACCAATACATAATCACAGACTCCTTCCTGAGTGGTTCCATAGTCTTGTGTAGAAGTAACACACACACACATACAGACACACACACACACACACACACACACACACACACACACACACACACACCTCTGGCCCTAGATGTAAACTACGCTTTAATAGAGGGGACTTCACAAAGGAAAAGAGCAGCTTGCTGTCAGTCCATCCATTGGGAGCTATTCTGACCTCACAGCAGTTACAAAGAGAAGCTGCACCCACTGGAAGGGGGAAGAGGGTCTCAGAAGGGAAGCCCATTGTATGATCTCTCTCTCTCTCTCTCTCTCTCTCTCTCTCTCTCTCTCTCTCTCTCTCTCTCTCTCTCTCTCTCTCTCATCTATTTGCCTGCCTATCTATCTATCTATCTATCTATCTATCTATCTATCTATCTATCTA
>CABHPR010147794.1:0-26984 GCA_902168415.1 Peromyscus melanophrys | reverse complement strand
AAAGAAAGAAAGAAAGAAAGAAAGAAAGAAAGAAAGAAAGAAAGAAAGAAAGAAAGAAAGAAGGAAGGAAGGAAAGAAAGAAAAAGAGAGAGAGAAAGAAAAATGGTAGATAGCATTTGAGGAATAACCTCTGAGGTTGGCTTCTGGGCTTTACATGTACGTACACACATACACAGATACCTGTAGACATATATGCACCCTCACACGCACCAAACACACACACACACACACACACACACACACACACACACACACACACACACACACACACAGAAATAATTATGCATGACATTGCATACAATATAACTTTTTGTTGTTGCTGTTTTCTAGACAGGGTCTCACTGTATAGCTCTGGCTGTCCTGGAACTCACTCTGTAAACCAGGCTAGCCTCAAACTCAGAGATCCACTTGCCTTTGCCTCCTGAGTGCTGGTATTAAAGGTGTGCACCACCATACCTGACTACGACATAACTCTTTAAAGCTCTGTTTTCCTTTGATTAGATGTGTGTAGCCTTGGATAAATTATATAATCTCTGTCTTCCTCATCTGTCAAATGGGGCTATTTGCCCCTGGAGTTTACAGGAGGAATTCAGCAAGATGAAATGACAAGTGTTGTGACAGATAAAAAATACTATTCTATTGCCCTCAGCCACCATCTTTATTCTAAGTTCTGAAAACCAGGCCTTGATTCTGAACAAATTCTGAGTAGTTGGCCCTTTTATATTTTTCTGAGTAATTAAGATAATTCCATCTTGCTTTAAGCATACTATGTGAACTTCCAGCCCAGATGAGATGCAATATTGCATAAATGCTTAGTGGGAACTAGACCAATAAACAGCCATTTACTCTAGTCCCCCCCCCCCACTTCATGAATAGCCCCAAACTGATCTGAATTTTGCTACATTTCTTGAAGCACAAAACAGCGCCATCAATCAAAGGAAGCTTGATGAAAGGAAGAGCGTGCACATTTTAAGCCAGTTAGCTCTGTCTTTTGCACTGAATTTAGAATGCAAGCTGACTGGCATCCAACGGCACTTTCTTAAATGCTGTGAAGTGGATTTTGGTGTTAGCTCCCAGTCAGAGGTCAGCATTTCAAAGAGATCAAAGTTCAGACTTGAAATTTCTATTTCTTTTTGTATTTCCCCCAACCACTGTTACACAAATTTCTTCTTTTCTGGGTAACGATCTATGTGTGGCTCCAACCTACCAATGAATAAACCATTTCTTCCTTCCCTTCCTGCCTTTCTCTCCCTTCCTTTCTAACTCTGCTTCTCCCTTTTCCCTCCCCCCCTCCCCCTTTTCCGCCCTCCCCCCCCCTTTCCCTCCCTCCCTCCTTCTTTCCCTCTCTCCCTCCCTCATTCCTTCTTTTTTTTTTTTTTCTGAGACAGAGTCTCATGTAGGCCAGACTGGCCTTGAATTCCCTATGCAACCAAGGATGACCTTGAACTTCTGATTCCCCTGCTTCCACCTCCCAAGTGCTGGGGTTACAGACTTACATTGTCATGCCTGGTTTACATGCTGTGCTGGAGGCAGAAGCCAGGACTTCCATATGCTAGACAAGTGCCACATCATCAGCTCTAGTCTTTCTTTCTTACTTTTATTTTTTATTCTAAAAATTTTAATAGTGCAAAAATGAGGATCATTTTAAAGAAATTATTCAAATGTCCTTCCAGTTAAAGTACTTTTTCAGCCCATTAGGTGGCCTGTCTCTAGAATTTGCATTAATTATGTATTTAAAGCAATTGAATCACCTCCTTCCCATTTTATTCATTTCATTTTTTCTATTTTTCACTCTTTGCAGAGGGTTGATTAAATGAAGAGCTGAATATCTTCTGTTGTAGTTTAAAGGTGGTGGGAAGAGTGACCTTGGCAGTGCCAAGGGGCACCACAAAGTTACACCATACAACAGAACACACACGGAATGTTTATTGGAAGAAGGGAAGGAAGATGCAAGAAGGAGCGACCGGCGAGACGGGCTTGCCTTTTATAAGGGGATAGGGCGCATGCACACGGGAAGCACACGGGGAGTGGCTGTAGATGATGATACATCCTGCCAGGACCCTTGAGAGCAGGCCAGTGTAGATGCCTGAATGATAATATCTTCCACTGAGGAAAGTAGCTTTAATGCATTGAAAAGCAGAAAGTGTGACAGTGGTACTCAACGACCAACTGCGTAAGTACATTATAAACATGGTTTCATGTTTATAATTAGTTTGCAAGCTTGTTGGTCCCGTGAACTATTTCCAGAATTTTATAATTAAAAAAGTGGAATGGTTAATCATAATGGTCAACTTGATAAGATATAGAATTATACAAGACACAAACCTTTGGGCAAGTCTATGAAGGAATTTCTGGATTGAACTAACTGAGGAAGGAAGACACACCCCAACAGTGGTGGCACCATTCCATCAAATAGAGTCCTGGACAGGATGCAAACAAGAAAGTGAGCTGGGTACCTTCATTCATTTCCCTCTGCTTCCTTACTGTGTGTGCAATGTGACCAGCTGTCGCGCACTGCGCCCTTATGCCTGCTCTGCCATATGAACAATACCTGCAAACTGTGAGCCAAAACAAACCCTTATTTCCTTGAGTAGCTTTTATATTTTGTCATAGAAATGAGAGAAAAGTGGCAGGTTGCTAGCTTGTAAGTAATGTGGTATAGGCTGTGATTGGTTTTCAGGACATGTATAGGTAAAGCATGTTGGCTTTGGATTTGAGTGGCTAGGTTTGAATTCTGTTCCTGAGTTCTTATTAGTAAGCCCCAGTAGCTGTGTAACCCTAGATAAGCTTCTTAATTACCCTATACTCCATTTTGTTTGTTTATTTCTTTTAAGGTCTTACCATGTAGCTTTGGATGTTGTATTAGTTACGATTTTATTGCTGTGAAGAGACACCATGACCCCGCAATCTTTATAAAGGAAAATATTTAGTTAGGGCTGGCTTACAATGCAGAGGTTTAGTCCATTATCATCATGATAGGAAGCTTGGTGGCATACATGGTGCTGGAGAGACAGTCAAGAGTTCTACATCTGGATCCATGGGCAGCAGGAAAAAACTGCCACATTGGACCTGGCTTGAGCATCTGAGACCTCAAAGCCCACCCCCAGTGACGTACTTCCTCAAACAAGTTCACACCTACTCCAACAAGGCCACACCACTTAATAGTGCCATTCTCTATGGGCCTATAGAGGCCATATCTATTCAAACCATCACAGCTCTCCTAGAACTCACTATGTAGTCCAGGCTGGCCTCTAACTCATAGAGATCCACCTGCCTCTGCCTATTGAGTGCTAGGATTAAAGAGATGTGCCACTCTGCCTGCCCAGCTAGACTCCAGTCTCTTTATCTGATTAATGTGCTAATGCAACATGTCATTGTAGGGAACCTAGGGATGTAGCTCAGTGGTAGAGTGCTTGCCTAGGAAGTTTAATCCCTGACTAAAAGCAGACATATAAAATATGTAGACATCACAGGACACATCATTATTTTATGTATCACAAAGGAAAATTTTCTAATTATTAGATGTGTTTGAAGGTAGCATACAGTCTTCTATAGAAATATTAAATATTCCTGTAAAATTAATTAAATAAGTTAACAGTACAGACATGGTCTTTTATTTGTTTATTTATTTTGAGAAAGAGTTTTACCATGTAACCCTTGGTGGCCTGGAACTCACTATATAGAACAAGTTGGCTTCAAGGTCACAGAGATCAGCCTGCCTCCACCTTCCAAGTTCTGGGAATAAAATACATGATCATTTTCAAATAATATAAAATTATACAAACACATCCAACCAATGTCAGTTTCCTGGTTTTGATATTTTATCAAAATTTTGTATGGCCTATCATTGGGGAAAAATGGAGAGATGTATGTATGGGACATCTCTGTACCCTCTTAATAACTTACTGTGAATAACTGGTCACTTCAAAATAAAAAGTAGCAGTAAAGTATTTTTTTTTCGGAATTGATGAAATTAGATACCGTTACTGACATGGTAATTGCTTTAGTAAGTGCCACTTGTTTTCTTTGGGGATGGATTAAAAATGGCTGCAAGAAGAGGCAGAGTCTATGTCTACTCCCCTTGAATTGAGTTTGGCTTTGTGACTTGCTTTGATCTGTAGAACACAGTAGAATAACCCTGGGCAATTTCCCAGGTTGTGCCTGAAATGTGCAGCTTCCAGGTAGGTTTCATTCTCTTGTCACGGTCATGGCCCCTGTTCTCTTCCTGGCAGTGGTTGAGATAAACTCATTTCCTTTCTTTAAAAAAGGTGCTGCTTCATCCCTTAGAAATGATAAGAGAATTCTGCAATGCCCTAAATTAAGTTACAGACCAGAAAGTGGAGGGAGGAAACAGATAGGATGAGTCTATTTTAACTGACAGTTTCAAGCTAAATCAATAAAGAAAAAGGAAAAAAAATCCCACATCCCTCCCCTGTACACTGGAGATTAGCCATCAAGGCCACATCATGTTCTGCTTTTAGAACCAAACAGCTAAGTAGTAGCAAGAACTTCTCTTTGTGGACAATCTCCTATTCCCAGGCCATTTCCTGCTTCCAGTTGCTCTACAGCCAACTAGGATTTTGTGTCACAAGAACTTTTACTAACTGAGCCATTTCTCCAGCCCCAGTCTTTTTACCTTTGGCAAGCATCTGTACGTACCAAGAGACCCTTCGTTTTAGACACCCCTGTGTCTGATGGGTGGGTTTAACAGAAAATTCCCTCTTAGAACAAGGTCACCCTGTCAGGAGACTGTTCCCATAGCTTAGCAGGCATGTCTCACATGCATCTGGACTGCATGTACCTACCCCAGGATAGCTATGAATTTGTCCTGGCACACAATCATAAACTTACTTAAAACATGGATTGGCGGCGGGGGGGGGGGGAGTTTTATTTTATAGTAAAATAGCTTTATTAAGGCATAGTTGATATGCACATACTTCAAGGGTACAATTTGTTAATTTTTTCAGTTTTCTTATAGATTTTGTAAATGTATATACTGTATGTCGAAGCATGTTCTCCCATAACCCTTACTTTTCATATTCTCACCCCTCCCTCTATTAGTCCCCTTGGTCCACCTACTTAGACAATTTTAATTATACCCTCACAACCCCTCCCCACATGATTTGATATATCTCTATAAAATCTAGGAACCACAAATGAGAGAATAAATAGGTATCTGTCTTTCTGAGGTGGCTTCAATTCACTCAATATGATTATCTCCAGCTGTATCCATAGTCCATTGTATAGACAGCACAGCTTCCCTTTGCATTGCTTTGTTGTTGGACACCTAGGCTGTTCTCACAGCATAGCTATTGTGAATAGGACTACAGTGTAATTCTCTCTATGATGTCTGATTGTTTTTAAGGGTTTCTTTTGTTGTTATTGCTGTTGTTCTTTATTCCTGGTACTGAGGATGGAACCATAGAGACAAACCCCCCATGCTACAATTGCTTTTGTAACTTGGTGGTGTGGTTCTCCAGCGTGACTTTGTAGGTGACAAGGTTGTGTTACCATGTCAAAGGCTGGCCACTTCTGAAAGGACTCAGTGTTCCAACTGACTGCCTGCAGTAGTGCTAACTGTCAGGTGTGCAAGGGGCAACCTTGGGTGCTCTAGCCTATCCAACGTTCTAGATGCTTTAGCTTCCAAGGATAAAACTTGGGGTGCAATTATCCCTAAGCACTTTCAGACAGGTGTATAAGACATCTTGCCAATTCTAGCCTAGTGGCCCCTCCAGGAGACTGCAGTCTCAAGGTGATCCCAAAGACAGCAGAAGGATCACCTGGTGGAATCCAGTCAACTCCCACAGTCATGAACAATGAGTCATGCTTACTACCATTTTAAGTCATCAAAAAAAAATGTTTCAGAGAGTCATCTGAACAATTCAGAGAGGATTCTGAGCTAAAAGGTCTAGAGTGGGCTTTCCAACTCAAACCAGCGCTCCATTTACTGGGGGAGCTTGCTGCAAGCAATTGGGATTCACTCAGCAAGAGAGGGCTGGGGCCCAGGTGCTGCATTCATCAGATGCTCACAGCCTGTGCTGCTGCATCCCAGCCACTCTGAGCAGCAGGGATTCAGAGGGCATATCCCTGGCCTCCAGGGCCCAAAGGCAGGCTTATGAAAGATGATGCCTTCCTTTTCCTAAAAGCGATCTTTTTTTTTTTTAATGCTGAACAAATGAAATGCCCGCTGAGGGAGGGGTATCTGATTTCTGCAGGGCATCTGCCTTGTGGAAGACATTGTTCAGAAACTGTTGTTTCCTTTCATGTGGTGATTTTCCTGACAGCTGAATGGATGGTCCCTCTTGGACACAGCTGAGTGGCTGAAGAAATTGTTGAACAGGCGATGGGCAGGGGCCACTGTCTTTCAGCAGTGTGTCCTGGGACTGTGCATCTGAGTGCAGCCTGCAGAGGGAATGCAAGACACAGGGAGAAGGAGGTGGGGGTGGCTTTGCAGCCATATGGCTCAACCAGAAGGTGCTGGTAAAAAAAAAAACGTAGATCTCTTTAGACTTCCAAGTAAAATCCTCTCGCTCTCATTCAGGGAGAAGCCAAAGCCCCACCAAGTCTTTGCACGGGCTCCCTTGACTCCCCCAATTCCTCACTTTCGATGCTGCTCCCCACCTCAGCCACCATGGTTCTCTTGAAAGTCTCTGAACTCTCCAGAGGATCGCATTGTACCCACCGTCCCGTCTGTATGGAGTTTTATTCCTCCCTGCTTTCTTACTTTCCCCAGATGCTTAGATGTCCCTATCTCAGTGAGGCTCTGCCCTAGGCACTCATATCTCTCGCCTCCACAGCACAGCCTTCTGTCTTTCCTGTCACAGACATTTCTCTCCTTCTTTTTTTGCCAGTGGTTTACATCCCTTGCCTAAGATATAAATTCTGGACCGAAAGGGAAACTTGCCTGGTTTAATTATATGCTAGACCATACCTAGAAGAGATCCTAAGATAGCAGACACTCAAAATTTGCTTTTCTTGAATAAATAATAACATGATAATGTGGGCCACTGAGACATTGAAAGGGAAAGTCTGTGTCCATGTCCGATATCATAGCCTAATATTAGCCCCATGTGGCCATGGAATCCTTGAAATGTGTTCAAATTGAGATGTTCTGTAAAAGTAAAAACACATGGGATTTTTGAAGACTTGAAACTAAAATAACATCAATTTCCTCACTAATCATTCTACTATTGATTAACTTATCCAAATGACAATATTTTGATTATAATAGGTTAAATAAAATGTATTACTAAAATTATGAAATTCTAGAGGCGGGTAGATGGCTCAGTGGGTAAGGATGATTCCTGTGAAAGCATGAGAGGAACTGAGTTTGAATCACCATCACACATGTAAAAAGTTGGGCATGGCTGTATTGAGTGTTAGAGACGGGTGGATTCTGGGAGCTCCCTGGTCAATCAACCTAGACAAAATGGTGAGCATCCAATTTAGTAAGAAACCCTGTGCCTTAGGTGGGGTTACTATTATTGTGATGAAGCATCATAACCAAAGAAACTTGGGAAGGAAAGGGTTTATTTGACTTACACTTTCATATCACTGTTCATCATCGAAGGAAGTAAGGGCAGGAACTCAAACAGGGAGGAGGAGGCAGGAGCTGATACAGAGGCCATGGAGGGGTGCTGCTTACTGGCTTGCTCTCTATGGCTAGCTCAGCCTGCTTTCTTATAGAAGTCAGACCCACCAGCTAAAGGGTGGTCCCACCCACAATAGGCTGAGTCTTCCCACATCAATCACTAATAAGAAAATGCCCTACAATCTGATCTTATGGAGGCATTTTCTCAATTGAGATTCTCTCCTCTCGAATGACTCTAGCTAATTCAAGTTGACATAAAGCTAGCCAGCACACCCTGCCTCAAGGCAATAAGACAGAGAGCAGTAGAGGAGGATACTTTATATCCTCTTCCGGCTTCTGTATGAGTGCACATAGGCACACACACACACACACACACACACACACACACACACACCCCACATATTATAAAATCTCACCTCTTTTATTTTGCTTTTTAAATTGATCTACAAGAACGCTTAAAATAGAGCTTGTGTGGATCTTCATGCTGGGCTCTGTGCTTATCTTTCTCCTACACATAGGTATCCACATTCAGAAATAGGAACTTGTTTCTGAACTAAGACTTGGCCCTCCATCTAGCAAGTCAAGCTAATACAGTTCATGCTTTAGAGAAGATGGACTGATGGGTGGTGAAACTTGAATCTGCAAATATGAAATTCATTGTGATGTCTCTGAAGCTTGCTTCACTTGCTTGAAACATCTAACCACATATTTGTCCATGCCACACGGATAAACTTATTGTCAACAATATTTTGTGCATTAACAACTGTATTCATTACTTTTCTTGTTGCTCAACCAAAGCAACTTAAGGAAGGAAGAGTTTATTGTGGCGCAGGTTTAAGGGTACCATCACATCAGGGAAGGCATGGTGGCAGGAGTGTGAAGCGATTGGTTACATTGTGTCTATAGTCAGGAAGTAGAGAGAGTTGAATGCTAGGGCTCAGTTCGATTTCTCCTTTTTATTCCACCTGGGACCCTAGCCCACTAATGCTACTGCTCATATTCAAGGTGACTATTCCTGTCCTGGTTATACTTCTCTGGAAAAAGGACCCCAGAAACATTCTCAGAGGTATGATTTCAAATCCTATTGAGTTGATAATTAAGATTAACCAATATAGTAACTTAAAGAATCCTACCTAAATGATTTTTGCTAAAATTGATTATTAAGAAATATGGATAGACCTTTACCTACTTTGTATTAGGTCTATCTTGTGCTCCTTCCTATGTATTAAAAACAAAACAAACATTTTTGAAGAGGGGTGGCATTGTTATTCAGTAAGTATTTGTACTGGGTACAGTTCTGGGCATTGAGGATATAGCAGTGCATGAAATGGCTCCAAATTCCAACCCTCATAGAATTTCATTTGTGTGGGGTAGACAAAGAGTAAGCCAATACACAATAAACAGAATGTTTGGGGTGGATAATAAATGCTATGAAGAAAAACCTTTTAGAGAAAGGCTCATAAGCTGTGTTGTGGCAGTGGAGAGTGGTTGCTTGGGAAAGGTGACTGATCGAGGCCTCTCTGATGAATGAGTGAAGCTTGGCTGTCTAGGGAAGGAGGCTTTCCAGGTGAGAATGGCCAGTGCAAAGGCCCCAAGGATTGAGTGGTAAAGATGGGGTATTGGCTGTGGGTGAAATGGGGAGCCACTGGAGGCTTTTGAGCAGAGATGTGAGATGGTCTTTCTTCCTTTTGAAGAGAATCACTCTGCTGCATACAGAGGACATGTAGGAGGAGCAGACCAGAAGCAGCAGGCTGATCGGAAGACTACTGTTGTAATGAAGCTGGAGAACACTGGCTGGGACCAGGGTGGCCCAGTGAGAATGATGTGTGATTGGTAGTTTTGTTTTGTTTTTCTCAGGTAGCCCTGGTGCCCTAGAATTCTCTTTATGACCTTGGGCTCCCAATCTTCCTGTCTCGTCCTCCCAGGGATTACAAATGTGAGTTACTATGTCCTGTTTCTCTAGTGCTAAAGATAAAGCCCACGGCTTTGGGCATGCTAGGCAAATGGTCTACCATCTGAGCCACACACACCCTCCTACATATTGAGTTTTAGATGCATTTGGTTTGCCTTGGATTTCCTTACATGCTGAGTAGAGAAAGCAAAGAGATGCGAGTAAGGTGTCGTGAAGGATATTTTCTTGGGGTGAAGTTTGGATGTCTTTGCCCTGAGGAAAATGCATCCTTGTCATATGTAGTTCAAGGTGGTGAGGTTTGGATAAGCTTGTTTACCTTCCTCATAGCTCAGAATTTTGTCTCTTTTACCATATGCCTGCTTTCAATGATGAAGACAATTTAAAACCAGGGCAAAGAATATTTAGATTTCATGAGGGGTGACAAATCATGGCATTTGAAAAAGGTCACAGAAACAATTTTCATTTCATATTTACTTGCTTGGCATAAATATGCATGACGTGTTCTCAAATGCTAGGCTTCCATTAAGTTCCTAATAAATATCAACTGGCAACAAAATGCTAATTGATGATCTAATATATTTTGAAACAGAAGCAGACAAGTTATCTATATAATGAGAATTTTACAACACCCACACATGGCCTGAACCTTCTCTTCTTGCTCCCATAGTTTTGACAATATTCTCCACAATATACAAGAATATAGTGCGTAGGAGACTTTTCTTAATTTTGCCTTTCTGTACTTTTCTACAGTAGTTTTCTAAGAAGGTTGAAGTTTTCTAAGTTTGTCTTAGAGAGGGAGAGGTAGAGCAAATACAAAACAGCAACAACAATAACAACAATGTAAACCAACAAAAAACCCAACCACATGCATGTAATCTTCCTATAAATTGCTTAGGTAATGCTGTAATTTTTGTTCATATGTTTATTTCTTCTCTTGGGACAGGGTCTCACAGTGTAGTTCAAGCTGAGTAGGAACTCATGTTACCATGCTGTCCTTGAACTGGTGGCAATCCTCCCACCTCAGCATCCCAACATCTGGGATTATAGGCTTGAGCATGTCCAACATTTATGCAATTCTTTGCAGTTGAGTGTCTCATATCAAACTCCAACAGCTATGCTATGAAAACTCCCAGAGCAGAACATTCTATTTTACCACCAGCTGGATCTCTAATTCTTTCCCTTGGAATGAGATCTGCCTACCCAGATCACCTACTTTTACTGATTACAGTGGATTCTATGCAGCTGGTGATCCAGCACATATTTGCAGATATTTTAAGATGACTTTTTCCTTTGGACATGATAGGATCCTCCTGTCACAGTCTAGGAGAAGAGATAACCTTGGTCAGTATCCATGGAAACTGAGTAGAGCAATACAGTTAAAGCTAGAGCTACGTGATGGCAATGGGCTATTAAGACTCTCTAGTAGAAGGTGGGAAAAGAGTCACAGGATTCCATCTGGGACTGTATCAGTTTTTCCTGCCCTCCCAGCTGTAAGTAATCTTGGAAGATGCTAGAGTATATAGGACATGGAAGGGTAACTAAAAATGGGACTCCATGATGCAGCTTCCATGAGGCCAACATCCACGGTGGGATGGGGCTTTGCAGTGATGCAGGTGTTTTGGAGACTCCAACCTTCCTACTAGTAGCCCCTTGCCTATTGTGGCAGTTTGAATGTAATTCCCCCCATAATCTCATAAGGAGTGGTACTATTAGGAGGTGTGGTTTTGTTGCAATAGGTATAGCTTTCTTGGAGGAAGTATGTCACTGTGGACGTGAGCTTTGAGGCCTCATATATGCTCAAGCCACACCCAGCATCCCAGTTCACTTCCTGTTGCCTGTGGATGTAGAACTCTCAGCTCCTCCACCATCATGTCTGCCTGTACACTGCCATGTCCAGCCATGATGATAATGGACTAAACATCTGAAAGTGTAAGCCAGCCAATTAAATGTTTACCTTTATAAGAATTGCTGTGGTCATGGTGTCTTTTCACAGTGCTAGAAACCCTAACTAAGATACCTGCTTTCCTATAAGTAAGTCCAAAAGACATCAGGTTCATCATATGCACTTGGGTAGAATCCTTGCTTTGGTCTGTATTAGGTGCCCATGTGGGGTGAAAAGATATTTGCTTATGTCTCCCCAACAAAGTTAACACAACAGCAGGATTATTTTTGGAATAGTGCTTTCCTTATGGAGTCACTCACTAAGTAAGAAGGTACTTAGACCTCAGGGGTCCTGTGACATGAACTGTATAATAGTAAAGTTCCCAAGTGTGGTTCTTGTCAAATCTTCCATTTCTTAGTGATATCTGTGTTGGGGACAGATTTGCCTGTCTCTCAGCAGCTATATTGCTTACACTAGCAGAGTGAACCCTGTTTCTATTCATGAACAAGGGATGAAACATCTTTTCTTGTAGGACAGGACTGGGGTTAGAGTATCTGCAGTAGGTTATGCTTCTGAGCATCTACTCTTTGAAGTGACCTAAGAAGTAAAGCTTTTAGATTCGGCTTTCTTCAGACTTCTTTTCCCTATGTCCTGACGTTTTATTCAATTATCAGATAAAAATATGCACAATAGAGGGAAAAGGCACTCAAATCAATTGCCATGTCCCTTAGAGGGCTGGGTGAGACTGCTGACTCTAACCTCTAAAACAGTCCACATACTCACTGTGATCTGAGTGGTCCTGTCTAGTCCTAGCCAGGAGATCGGGTTCCCAGCTCTGCCCTCACCCCTGAGACCACTCATGGAAGAAGCTACAGGATCCTAATCTATTGTCCTAATTCCAAACATGGCTGGATTCCAAAGTGATCTTCTTTGACTGAAGTAGTAAGGAGAATTGCAAATAAATGCTTGCTTGAAATATTAAAGACTTTTAAAAACAGAAAGAACGCAATTCTCCATGAGCATTTGTGATGAGAAACCTTAGATGAACATCTAAGAAGCAATGGTACTTGAGTTCTCAGAGGGTGTGTGTGTGTGTGTGTGTATGTGTGTGTGTGTGTGTGTGTGTGTGTGTGTGTGCGCATGTTCATGTGGGTGCACTTGTATGTGGGGGTACTTATATACATGCGTATGCAGGTGCATGTGCAGCTCAGAGGGCAACCTTGGGTGTCATTCCCCAGGTGCCTTCCATCTTTTGTTTGAGATGGGGTCTCTCATTTGCCTGGAATGTTGCCGCATAGGCTGAAAAAGCTGTCCAGCAAGTTTCTAAGACCTGTCTGTCGTTATCAGTCCTTCCATTGTGGAAATCCAGGCATGTCCCACTGCTTCTAACCTTTTCCATGGCTTCTCCAGATCCTAGATAAGAGCCTCACACTTGCAAAGCTTTACCTTCTGAGCCACCTCCTCTTCCTTCAGACTCGTTGTTCTCTAAAATAATCCTTCCTGGTTCAGGTGTTCCTATATGGAGAATGCTCATGCCCCCAATGCCCTGACTGTCACGGTAGATTCTTTGCTGTCTGAGTATGGTAAGATGGTAACTCATCCTTTACCCACTTGATACTAGGAGCTCTTTCTTCAAGTTGGGACAACAAAAAAATGCTTTCTCTCCATCATCAAGTGTCTCCTGGCAGCAGTGTTGGTAAAATCACCCCTAATTGAGGACCACTAGAATAGCGATTCATATAGTTGTATAGATACGTTCCTAGAACATGGGTAGAGTTGTTCTAGAAATTCAGACAGAAAGTGAGTTCAGCCAACACAAAGCTAGCACTTTGTAGTTTCAAAACCACTGCTGTGAAGATTTTTTTTAAACCCTGTCATACTTCTCTATTTTCAAAAATTTTGAGAGACTCCCCAACCAGTTCTGATTCTTTCCCCTACGCTAGGATTTCCAAGTGAAAGCAACCTGTTTAAAGCCCCGAGAAAGTCAAGAAAAGCCTCATCTGAGATTTGGAATTGCTCGTTGTTTCAAAGTAATTCAACTTGCCTGCAGAATCATCTCCTTTGCCTTGGTAATTCTCCAGGCTGCTGAAATACCACATTTGCAAAAATACACCCACGATAGAACCTAACCAGTTTTCTCCTCCGTTTAGGCTCACCCACACAGGCATCTTGTGGAACCAGACAGTTAGAGGCAAAGGTGTTCCTGGGGACAGCAGGTGAGTACTGTCACCAGAGAGCGGACCACATCCCTTCTGTATATGAAAATCACATAGTAAAATCTGTTGCCGATTGCTCACAAAGTAACAGATTCAGTGGTCATATTGATTAGCATTTGTGACTCCTCCACCAGGTCCAACTACACTGCTTTCATCCCTTCTTCACTAATCAAAAGCAAAAACTGTCACATATTTTTAGTAATTTCTCCATGTCCTCCTCATCATACTGCTAGCACAACTGTTCAGAATTCACAGAGCGTACTTGGAAAGCCGCTTTACCATGTTTGTTACCATGCCTTAGTACTTTTCTTAAAATCAAAATTGCATTTATTTATTTAATTCATGTGGAGGTGTGTGCACACACATGCCGTATTGCATGTGGAGGTCAGAGGACAACTTGCCAGTTCTCTCCTTCCACCATACGGGTGTTCCAGGAATCAGACTTAGCCTGTCAGGATTGGCAGCAAGTGCCTTGATCCACTGAGCTGCCTTGCTGACCTGTACAGTCTTGGTTGTAAATCACAGTTATCTTTTACTTATATGTATAAAAGAAGTTATTCAACATATCTTTATGATTTTTATCAATGTGAAACACACACACACACACACACACACACACACACACAGAGCTTTTTTGCTTAATATCGAAAGAGACAAAGATGTAACATTGGACAGCCAAGATTAGAGCATATCTTGCAATGCTCAGGATAACTTTGTTCTTTTGTCTTTTTTATTAGTATATATCATTTAAGTTGAATATACCTTCTCCTGATTTCCAATGCTGGACCCTTCCTCTTCCCTGATAGGGCAAATTTTTAGAGAGCAAATGGGCAAATTTTGGTCACGATGGTACTATGAGTTGACAGCTTGAGAACTCTTTGGCTCCAAACATTTCACAATGAGAAAAAAACCTTAGAAACAAAATGCTATACTCATGGTGATTAATATTGACTATGAACTTGACAGGCTTTGGAATCACCTAGGAGCTAAATCTCTGGACACATCTGTTAGAGATTTTCTAGACTGAGTTAATTGAGATGAGAAGACTCACCCTAACTATGGGTGGCACCATTCCATGGCCCGAGGTGCTAGTCTGAACGAAAAGGAAAAGTTGAGCTGAGCACCAGCATCTGTCTCTATGCTTTCTGACTGTGGATTTAATATGAGCATTTGCCTCACATGCCTGCCACCATGTCTTCTTGCTACAATGGACTGTATCCCATGGAACTGTAAGCCAAAATAAACCTTTCTTTCCTTGAGCTGCTTCTTGTTGGATATTTGATCAGAGCTATGAGAAAAGGAACTAATACACACAGTAAAATGTTATTTCTGGTATGCCAACGTCTCTGTGGAGGAGGAACTGGTCAAAAGCATACATAGATGATCTACATTGAACCTGGGCCAAGAAACCAGGAGTGAAAGTGGGAGTCGGGGAAGACTGTGGTCATAACTTGTTTTAGGAGTGGTTCTCCCTGCCAAGCAGGGAAGATTGAAATCTTCAACTAATCACTTCTAGTCAAGATGCATGAATGCATGGAATCGACTTATATATAACATTATCAACTAAATACTTTCCAGGCCTATTTTATGTTTTGAGACAGGATCTTGAGTAGGTTGGAAACTATGTGGTCCATGCTGTCCTTGAATTCCTGTATTCACCTTCCAAGGCTACACCCAGTCTATGGCCTTCTTTCATATTATTCTAACCTAATATTCATTTTCTTCCCTCCTCCAATCCAATCCCTACCTCCCTTTCTTGCTTGTGCTGGGGATCAATCCCAAGGCTTTGTATATTCCGGCTGGCCTAGTTTAATAGTCTTTTAAATGGGTTTTCTTGCTTTTCAAGTTTCTTTATAAAACTAAGTTTTATCAATTCTTATTATCAACACTACTTTATCACTCCTTTATGTGGTTTCCAAATTTTGTTACTGGCTCTCTGTCACTAACAGAAATATTCCAACTCTTTCTCATCCTGTTGCCATTCAAACCCCAAGGCATACTGGGCCCCATATCAGAGATTTCTAAAACTCTAAGTTAATGTGGACCCTGCTGCTAGTGTTACCAGAGCTGTTGGAGTCAGAGCCTGGGTCTTGGCATCTCTAACAAGCCAGGCACATCTGCCCATCCTCAGTAGGCTAATTAGAGAGACAATGTGATAGTTAAGAAGTAGAAATAGATTTACTTAGTGTGCGCACATTAGGAAGAGGAACCAAGAAGCCCAGTGATGCACACACAAGTCCATCTTTGGGGTCCTGCATGAAGTGTAGGTTTACACAGAAGGTCAGAAGTATGAATGGCTGAACACTCTCAGTCAAGGTGTAGTTCCATTCATCATTTACCCATCATTGCCTGGATGCCAGTCTTTCCTGCAAGGTAGACTGACAAATGGTCTGTTGGAACTGTGTGAAATTTCTTCCTGTAGACAAGCTTCCTGTCTGTCTGGCACCAGGGCCCCAACCTTTTCCTCCCAAAGTGTGAGATTCCTGGGGAAATTCCAGTTTCTTAGGGTTCATTGTTTCAGTAGTCTGACAACCAAAGGAAGGGACACACATGTCTCTTTAGACTATCTCCCTTCTTGCCAGGATGACCACACTAGCTCTCAGAAAAACACTTATGTCATTCTTCAGTTGAAGTGGACCTTTGTGGCTATGATACCCACCTTCTGCTTTCCCTACTTGTGTCCTGGGGACCACTTCCCAGTTTAAGGGGTTGTGTGGATAAGGTCGGCACTATCCTTAGATCTCAAGGCAATCAGAGCATTCTACATGCATACACGATTTTTATGTATCTGTATAAAATCTAGGAATAATATTTCTATTTCGGAGATTGACCTAATTTGCTTAATATGATGATCTCCAGTTACACTCATTTTCCCACAGAGTCATTTCATTCTTCTTCATGGCTAGAATTTTTCATTGTGTATGTACGCTGTAGTCCCCTATCCATTTCTCTGTTGTTGGACACCCAGGTTGGTCCCATAACTTATCCGTCAATGTTGGTTCATGCAAACGTTTGCTTCTCCTTTCACAATGTCTTTGATTTCCTGTTGCCGCAGAGTTGCATAGTTCCTCCTTCTAACTTCTGTTTTGCAAATGGTTTTTATATCCAGAGCAGTTACTCAAGGCAGCTTGAGCTTCTGAACATCAAGTCACCATTAATTATCACTTTCTGGGGAAGAAAATAATTTGCTTCCTGCTTGTAACTCTGACTTTCAATTTAGTGCCTGTAAGAAGAAACCTAAGATTTTGCAAATGGGGTTTCTTGCTGATTCAAATCCACAAGTAACAGCTCAGCTTGCTTTCGCTCTCACTTTGACAAGGATTTATGAAAAAAAAAAACCCAAAAAACGGCCTACTCAACAGAAGGACGCAACTGGTTGGTTTTCATTAGACCTGTCACATACCCACCCGCATTCCTTCTCCCCTCAGATGCTTAGAGCTCCTAAGAAGGACCATGTTTGCAGTTCCTTAAGTTCTGTGAGCTGCCCCAGCAAATGAATAGACTGTAGTGAAAGCCTTCCGAAACCTTCACGTACAGCAGGTTTGTCAAGCACAACCCACTTGTGGTGGTATTTAGTGGAAAGTGGTGCAGAACTGTGAAGATGAACTTTCAGCCTGGAGTTGTTAGAGGGATTCCTCTGTGGCCTCTTCTTGGCTCCCTCATCCTTGTGGTCACCACTGAATGAAGTCAGACAAGACACTGAGAATAGTATAGAACACAGGCAGAATTTATTACAGAATAAGTACTCTCAAGGGCGAGTGTCAAAGGACTCATCATGGAGGAAAACATTTTCATGGGCTGAGAATGAACAAATACTAGAGAGCTCATTGTGCCAACCTATATATGTAGGTAGTCTTCATACTATTCAGATAGCTTTCCTGGAGGCTGGTCCCCCATTCAAGTGATTGACAGGTCCATTTGGACTAACTCTTAAGGGAGGAAGGTCATGGTTATGTCTTTGTTATTCACCAGAAAGTCTCCTGCAAGATGACAATCTTACAATCATCTCTGTGGTTCAGAAAGTTATATCTCTACCCTGGGCCAGAGATGAGATTCAGATGGAATTCTTTTGAACAAATATCATATAACAGAGCATATTAAAGTAAATTAAAGAAAGAAAAACTATCTATAAAAGCGCCCTGTCTTGGGCTGGAGAGATGGCTCAGCACTTAGAGCACTGGCTGCTCTGCCAGAAGACTTGGGTTCAATTCCCAGAATCTACATGGCAGCTCACATTGTCTATAATTCCAGTTTCAGGGGATCTGGCACCTTCACACAGACATACATGCAGGCAAAACACCAATTCATGTAAACAAATAAATAAACCTTAAAAAATGTTTAAAAATTCCTCCAGTCTTACCAGGAGGAAGTAGTGTTTCCATGGTGGGCCTCAACAAAATGCTGCTATCTCCATTTTTCTCCTTTTTGTCTAACTCATGGCTAGACTTTCATATCGTATTTTAAGTCTTTAGAAGGGTCAACTGTGAAACTTTTTCCTTCCTTAAAATCATGTCTCAAAAGGCTCATAGAAGGTGTGGGTCCTGAAGCTCATTATGGGGTGTGTGTGTGTGTGTGTGTGTGTGTGTGTGTGTGTGTGTGTGTGTCCTTCCTCAGTGATCTTCAAGCCTGACCTAGAACCTGTAAAGTAATAACTAATTACCTACCAGTATTTGATAGTACCTCAAGGTAGAGAATGTCAGAGTTGAATCAGGGGCCAATGACCTAGTGTCCATTGGAGACTCATTCATAGAATTGTGTCATGTGTGTGTGAGGACTTTTCCTCACACATTGAGAAGTATAAAATTGTTGAGTGTCTGAGAGTAAAGAGTAAGAAAATACTTTTTTTTTTATATCACTACATCCGAGAGCTTGCTAGGAATGCAAATTCTCAGGCTCTGCTGTAGACCTGAAACAATCTGACTTTTAATGGGATGTTTTGTGCAGGACAGTTTGAAAAGCATCACTTTGAACCAATCTTTGCAGAGATGGAGTAGGTTGGGGATTCTGTAAAGCAAAGACAAAAATAGAGCTGTGAACAGAGTTTGAGAGCAACACAGTGAGCAATGAGGTGCTGTATCAGGAGTTATACATAGTCCCAAGTCGAGGAACAATCATCAGACTTCATAGCTTCCTTTAGGCCCTGTGGCTTACAATGACTAAAATGCTTTTAGACACTGGGACCATTATCAGGACTCCAGTTTCAATTCGAAGGGAGATGGAAAATGAAGTAAACATGAGATTGAATTGGATGATCAAAATGCAGCAATGATGACTTGCCACTGTGAATGGGAGTGATTTCTTTTTAATTTTTTTAATTGTTGCAATTATAATATAATTACAACATTCTTTCCTTCCCTTTCTTCTCTCCAAACCCTCCCATATACACCTCCCCACTCTTCTTCAAGTTCATGGCCACTTTTTTTTTCATAAGCAAACAAGCAAGCAAGCAAGCAAACAAAGAAACAGAATACCATTGGCATGAGTATGTAAAGGATACTGTAACAGGAAGATGTCAAAATGAACCTAGCTACCAACATTGGTACTCATTATGTATTATGGATTTAGTTGAAAACATAGCAAACCTCTGATAATTCTCCTGTTAACTCTTCTTGGCTAATAGCATTAGGCAGAATAAATGACTTAATACATGTACTTGTTTGCTTTTAAATGGCAGTCTAAAGTGAGCGAGGATTGATTGGGTCTCCATGGAGGCACTCAGGTAATAAGAGGCCTATACAATAAGTCTCTGGAGAAAAAGGAGGGGGAAGGGAAGGGTGAAGGAAGGATGACCCATGGTGGATGTGAGATAGAGAGTTTGATTTCTTTGTATTTTGAGCAGGAGTGTACATACTTTGTATATGAAGACAGTGGTAGACTGTGGAATTGGAGTTATTTTTGCAATCTTACTGTTGTTGGATTGTTGTCATGACGAATATTTCAGGTCATACAGTACATTTCTTGTCTTTGATAAAAAAAAAGTCAGTATGGCTCAGGGGCAAACTAGGACTAGATGTACCTTTTTTTTCCCAAAGGTGGCCTTTATTTTTTTCCCTCCTCCTTCCATTTTTTTTAATTGAAATTTTTTTCATACAGGATATTCTGATCCCCATTTCCCCTGCCCCAGCTCCTTCTAGATCCTTCCCATTTCCCCTCACACAACTCCACTCCTTTTCTTTCTCACTTTAGAAATCAAATAAACAGGCAAACAAACAAAGCAAGCAAACAACAACAACAACAGTCAAAGGAAAAACACAATGTAGACCAGGCTGGTGTTGAACTCACAGAGATCCATTTGCTTCAGCCTCCCCAGTGCTAGGATTAAAGACATGTGCCACTGCACCTGGCTTATTTTTTTTTAAATAAGTGAAAATGTATAAGACACCCAGGTAGTGTCTACATTACCACAACAACATTGTCACATACAGAGATATATGACACAATTTTTGATTAGGTCTAGAATAACTTTGTTGTTGCAAGAGATGGTCTAAATGGACATGTAGCAGACATTCAATATATGTTAAAAATGTAGTCCAGTTCCCACTAGGAAGCACTTAATGTATCTAGCTACTGTTATAAGCTCTTCTTGCATGCTGCAACTCATTTCATCCTATTAACTCTTCAAAGCAAGCATTTGTACAAATCGACTTTATAGCCGAGAAGCATTTGCAGAAAACAGAAATAACTTAAGTGGTAAGAGATGGGACAGAGATTAGAACTAAACAGTAAGTAGTAGAGTTCATTTGAGTAATTACTACTCTCTATCACTTCATGGGTGAACAATTCCATCAGGCCTTGGAAGTCAGGTGCATTTGGGAAGAGACTATGAACTGGGTCTGGAGCCAGCAAGGTCAGAGATAAGGCGGGTGCTTATGTCCTCGGGTAGGAGGAGATGATTCCGAATACCTCCCCCTTTCCCTCTTATTTTCTCATTTTACAAACAAGTCTGACTCTTCCTTTAGTTTCCCTTTCCCTCATTTTGTAATGCCCGAGGCCCTTCTTTTCCAGCGTGCGCACGCATGCGCACACACACACACACACACACACACACATTTGAACTGATAGTGTTGACTGTTAGGTGAAAACGTTGTTTCCTAATCTGAACAAAAGGCATAACTGTTCTCTTTTTGTATTGCACAACCATCACTCGTTGATAAATTATTTGGATGAAAACTGTCTCCCATAGGTTCGGATATGTAAACACTTGTTTCCCAGTTCAAGGAGCTGCTTAGGGAGGTGGTTCAATCTTGCTGGAGAAAGTGTGTTATTGAAGGCGGGCTTTGAGAGTTCATAGCCTCAACCTACATCCAGTTCATTCTTTCCCTCTCATGTTTGCAGTTGAAGATGTCATCTGTCAGCTTCCTGCTCTGGCTCCATGCTAGCATCCCACACCCACCATTATGAACTCTCCTGACAGATCCACAAATCCAAATAAACTCTGTCTTTTATAAGTTGCCATGGTCATGGTATTTTATCACCACAACAGTAATATAGAGATATCCCTACTCATGCCACATCAGAGTTGAATGCAGAAGGCCAGCAAGATGGCTTAGTAGGTAAAAGCACTTGCCGCATAAGCCTGGCAACTCACCCTAGAGCCCTCTCCATGGGACAGTACACAGCATGAAAGCTTGTTCTTTCAAAGTTGGCAAGGGTCAGAGAGTCTTGAAGCATGACACATTTAAATCTTATTTTTAAAATTGTGTGTGTGTGTGTGTGTGTGTGTGTGTGTGTGTGTGTGTGTATACACATGCATGCCATGGCACTGTGTGAAAGGTCAGAGGGCAACTCTGTGGTGCCAGTTTTCTCCTTCCATCTTTATGTTGGTTCTAGGGATTGAACTGTGGCTGTCAGATGAGAATAAATGCAGCCTCAGTTGATACATTGTTTGCAATCTTTCAGGCCATCCAGTTAACCTATGGCTGTGCTCCTTATCCACAGAAACTGTAAGACCACAAATTTATGAGGTGTTAAGTTGATGCATTTATGATAATTTGTTATGAAGCAAGAGAAAAATCAATATGGATCCCAAGCAAGACTTACCAGCTGAGGAGAGTAAGGTATATATGTATGTTTGGGAAGCTGGGAGCTATTCTAAGTGGGTTTTGATTGGAGGCAGAAAAAAAATGCTTATATTTTCAAAGTCTATGTACAATTTATATTTTTACCAGTGATTTCTTTGCTATTGCTTACTAGTTAGATATTATTTTGATTAGAAATTCAAGTAAAATGACTCTAGTAAGTTTGCTTTTGTTTATCCTTGAGGATTCACATTCTCTCCTTGTTTCTTGGGAAATGAAAAAAATCCAATTGGTTATTCAAGTATGATAAGCATTTTTATAAAATACACTGAATGAAACGTTAAGGAAAAATAACAGGGCCCAGGGGAAGAAAAAGAACTAAAAAGAGTTGAGGGGTGGAATTATGTGAACTGATAAGGCTGGAGAGCTGGTCCTTCAGGTGGATGGCCACATATCCACTATGTATGATCTCTGGGCTTATTCAGACCCAGATTTTATGCTAGGAAAAATCATTCACTGTCTTGTTCAATGTGCAGTGTAGAGCAAGAAAAGTGTCTCCACTCAAATACAGACAGGAAACTGTTGTAATATGTTCAGGAGACTCGCTGGTGACAGGTAGAGGTCAGGGGTCAATCTCATGGAACCTAGCAAACATTTGTAGGGAACCTAGTCAGTCTCAGCTAGCATGATAACAAAGTCCTCGTGCTTTGATCCTATCAGAAAAGTCCCTTTAAAATGACCAAACCATATGCAATTTCTTTGTTCTTGCTCAAACTACTTTACAAAAGCCACGGTTTTTTACCATACCTAGAGGAGAGCCCATATCCTTCTATTTTTAGGCGTAAGATGTGGCCTGATTCATGAATTTCTAAGAAAAGTCAATGAGATCATTACAACTAACTTGTGAAAATTTTTATTTTTATTTTTAAATAATCAGCAGTGGTCCCTCTTGGAACACAGTGAGACTCAGAATGTCATGATCTGCATGGCAGGTTGGTTTTCAGGGACAGCCCAGTCCCCAGCCCATGATGTCAGTCCTGAAGGTTAATCTTTTCTTCTATTCTCAGAAGGATTACTTTAATACTTACTGTATGGATATCAACCATCCTTATTCTAAGGTGATCCCTTTCTCAATCTATAGATTTGGTTCCATCTTATGATGTATGGCCATTTCCTACATGGGTAACCTACAGACAAAATACACTAAACCATACTGTTTCTCAAGGTGCAACTTGGTCAGTTTAAATAACATCACAGAAGATGAGAAGCCCTTCCTGGAACAGACCAGGGTGTGTAGACTTTGGCACACATTCAATCTTATGCTAAGCTGATGTAAATATGCCTCCATAGACTTCCTTCTGGCTGCCTGTGGGTAGCTCCTGAACAAAACCTTCTCCTTGCCAGGTATGTGCACATGCTGCTAATCTCAGCATTTGGGAGGCAGGTGGGAAGATCAGGAGTTCAAGATTAATCTAAACTACACTGTAAATTCAAGGCCAGCCTGGGCTA
The DNA here is from genome assembly GCA_902168415.1 of Peromyscus melanophrys. Classification (NCBI taxonomy): domain Eukaryota; kingdom Metazoa; phylum Chordata; class Mammalia; order Rodentia; family Cricetidae; genus Peromyscus; species Peromyscus melanophrys. The sequence goes on along the minus strand of CABHPR010147794.1, from coordinate 3,856 downwards.
CATGAGACCCTGTCTCAAACGAAACAAAACAGAACAGAACAGAACAGAACAAAAACAAAAACAAACCCACAAAACACAACAAAACTACTACAAAAAGTCCTCTCCAAAGTGAGTGATTTTCAAAAATATACTTCATAGACATTTTAGGAAGAAAACCCATTTTCTAAAGTTACTACAGGCCAGGCGATGGTGGCGCACGCCTTTAATCCCAGCACTCGGGAGGCAGAGGCAGGCGGATCTCTGTGAGTTCCAGGAAAGGCGCAAAGCTACACAGAGAAACCCTGTCTCGAAAAACCAAAAAAAATAAAAAATAAAAAAATAAAGTTACTACAGTTGAGGGGGATTTTCCTGTCCTTGGTAGTGGAAGACTTTTATTAATATAGAAACATGTGTTTGTCACTTGTGATCTCCAAGAGCACAATTTGCCTTGCATCTGACCCCAATAGACTCTAGGACCAAGTGTTGACCCTTAGTAGTCCAAGACATTAACAGAAGTTAGGAAATTAAAAGTTTCTTTAACACAATCAAGTATTTCAGCCAAGCTTTCTTCTCTGACATTTTTTGTAAGTGGAGTAAGTCTTTGTAAGTGGAGAGGTGACATTATAAAGACTGATCATTCTCAGTTCAAAGAAAATTGACAGGAGATGTGAGCTTGTTCTTTTTCTGGTTGTTTTTTCACTACACTGCACCAAAGTCATGTCACATGCATTAAAATTCACATCTCATTTTGTTATCATCAATTTATAGGTTATAATCAGCTTTGAAGGTTGGTGTTACAAACATAAAATGTTCATCTCATTTGGTTATAATCAACTTCTAATTAGAAAAAGAAAATTCCTTAGTTTTGAAGGTTGGTGTTCCCCTAAAATTCATATGACAGAACTTGATACCCAGTGTGATAGTATTGGAAAGTGGGTTTTTTGGGAGATAGGTCATGATGTCACTATGAATGGGATTAGCATCCTTATACTGTGTGATTGAGGTAGCCTCTCCACTTCTGTTTTGTGAAGGCACAGCTAGAAAGACTCCACATATGAGGAACACACTGTCACTAAGACACTGAATGTGCTTGCAACTTTGATCATGGATTTCTCCACATTTGGAACTGTGGGAGGTAAATTTCCATTGCTCATGAATGACCCAGCTGAAGATATTTTGTTACAGCAGCCTAAGCAGTCGGAAACGAGTATCTTAGTGAAGATCTTAACAACTCACTTATTTTCATTTGCTTTCCCTTTTTTGACCAGTAGACAATCTGCATGCAGTCTCGGTTTTGCTAGAGCCACTGCCATTACAGTTTGTTCAGGCCAGTTTGACTCTTAAAGAGGTGGTGAGTGGGTTTGAAACCTTCTTTCTGCTGAGCATCTCAAATGCTAGCACTAAACAGACTATTTTTAGAGCAAGTTAGACAACAGCTTTCTAGAATCTCTTGTCACACAAAAAGGAAAGCATTCCTGTTACAAGCACATAGAGAAAATTTGAAGCACAAGTTTCTACTCTCTAGTAACTTCTCTTTCTGAAGTGTAGAGTGCTGTTTGGCAATTATGGGAGTTGTGGTGCATTGATGCTTCTGTAATGGCATGATGAGACAATCTGGTGACATCTGACCTGGCATTTGTTGCTCTGATCTCCTGGTTCACAGCACATGTACTGTTAAGCTTCTTAGTCATGTACTTCTCCTGCATGCCACAGGACCCACGTACACAGCCTTCCTAGTGTCTGGAATCCCTTGACCTAAGTTACCTTACCTTGTTGTATGGTTTCATTGAAGAAGTTTAATTTCTTCCCATATTACTTTCTTTTGTCATTGTTGTGACTGAATACCTGATAAGAACCATCTTAAGGGACAAAAGATTTAGTTTGGCTTATGGTTTGAAGGTCCATTGTAGTGGGGAAGACATGGCAGTGACTGAGGGACTTGCAACTGTGGCAGCTCATGGCAGCATGAGGCTATTTGCTTACATTTTGTTTGACCAGGAAGCAGAAAGGTGGGATTTCTGGCACTCAGCTGGTTTTCTAATTTTATTTAGTCTGGGACCCCATACCATGGAGTAGTGCTACCCACATTCAGGTTGAGTTTTGTTCTCTCAATCAGTCCTCTCTGGAGATGCCCTCATGGACACACCTAAAGGCATGCCTCACTAATGACTCAGGCCTCACTTAATCCAAACAAATTACCAATGAAGATTAATTACCACATCTTCTTGTTGGGGTTAACATCTTTGTAGATGTAGTTAATTAATGCTTGACTCCTTCATGAGACTGTAAAGTCTTGGAGAAGACAGATCAGGTTATAATATATAGAAGTCCTGAAGAAATAGTTGTTGTATGGATGAACGAACAAGTGTTGATTTGGGGGATGTGGTTTTTCCACTGGGCAAGGAATTATGAACATAGACTCTAAACAAGAGTTGGGGAGGCATTATGTAGACAAAAGGAATAGAAAGGTATTAAAGAAACTTCTTGGGGAGGAGAAGGGATAAAAGTAACAGGAAGAGAGAGGCTGAAGGGAATGAGAAGAACCAAGGAGACCACTTCTGGTGATGGTCACAGAAACTCAAGAACCTACAGAAACTTATGATATCAGTTGGAACTGAACCTCCATTCTGGGCCCAGAAGCAGCCAATAAGGTGGTTTTAGCTTTTGTTATGTCACCTTGCCTATGAATAATCAGAAAGGCCTTTAGACCTTCAGGAACTAGATTTTCTGGTCCTTAGAGATGAGAGTGAGTGACATGAAGATGAACTGAGCCAAAGGTGGTTTTCTTAGACAATATATAAACACTTATGGAGGACCCTGGCACTGTGGGATATTTTGGTGTGATAAAGACAAATAAATGAAGAAACAGTTTCTATCTCAGTGAGTTTCTATCTTCATTTAGGAAAAGAAAAGGTATGCAATGTGTGTGCTCACACAATCACCCATTTAAAAAAATGTATTATACATACATGTACATAACATGGTCACGTTAATGTTAAAGTTATATATATTTAAAATGCTTTTAAAGTACCAAGGAGGGAGAGATTTGTTTTTCCTCACAGGAGGGCAGAAATATTGAAGTCTTCATACACATAGTGACATTTGATTGTGAAAGGGTGCTATTTGCATGAGGAAGTGTCAGCACTGGGAAGTCCCTAATCTTCCAGTGTACTCCATAGTCTGAAGTGAAAGTTCCCACATTAACTTTGGCAGTCATGTACCCCCTGTTTCTAGCACCGTGGTTCTGCTAAATCCTTACCCTTTCTCTGCTCTTTACCCTTATTCACAATTTCATCATGACTCATTTCTAGATTGGGTGACCTTGCTTGATCCTTCATCCAAGTGTTCCCAAGTCAAGGCCTTTGCTCTAATAGACTTTACTGAAAACCATGGATGGTGGTAGTGTGTGTGTGTGTGTGTGTGTGTGTGTGTGTGTGTGTGTGTGTGTGTTGGTTACATCATTGAGCAGTATAACAAACAACTAAAATGGACTATTCATATACTTTATTCTTAAAGCTCCTCTTTCCTACTTGGCACCAAAGAATCTCTGCCAGCTGCTGCCATATCCACAGCCAGCATCTTGCTGTGTTTCTGGGATCTCTCTCAAGATTTTTAGAAAGCTTTCTTTTTTCTTTTCAGTTTGTAGGCCCCTCCATCTAACCTCAAAACATCCCAAGTAATTTTTCTTATTTTCCCATTTTAAGCTGTGCAGGCAGCTTAGTATTCCTTGAGACTTGGTTAATAGTCCACTATGCCTATTTAGTAATAAGTTTAAATACTATTATACTGTATCTGGGTTGAAATCCTAAGGTTAACCTTTAAGGTAACGATTTCTTTTATTGCTCATCAGGAACTGTGTAATATCAAGGATATATGT
>CABHPR010147793.1:28208-49288 GCA_902168415.1 Peromyscus melanophrys | reverse complement strand
GCACGGAGAGATGAAAGCTGTTGCTCAGCTCCCTTCCTCCTTTTCATGAAGTCTGGGACCCCAGCCCAAGAAATGGTGCTGTCCACACCTCAGTTACCCCAAATCTAGAAACCCCTTCACAGACATGCCCAGAGATTTGTCTCCTAGGAATTTCTAGATCCCAGTAAGTTAACAATCCGTGTTAGGTACCACAGCGAAAGCCTTAGCCACTAAACTGACTTGGCTTGGCTCTGTAGCTCCAAACCGGTTCAGAAAAATTGCAAGGGAGCCAGACTTTGAAGGGCATTGCTGTCTGTGTCATAGCTGGGTTAACGCTTCTCCAGAGCGAACACTGACCAGCTCCAGAGTCAGTACAGAATGCGTGGTATGCAGGAAGTACCCCCACACACACTCCGCCCCTGGGGCGAGGCTGTCTAAGGTCTCTAAGAAACATTTAGAGAAAACAATTTGTAACCAGAAAAGCCTCAAGTTCTGAGAAGCCTGAACCCTCATCTTCAGAGAACTGGAAGCAAGGACTTGGAATTACCCAACATTCTAAGTTCATTTTAATATCAGTATGCAATTGGGAGAGAGGGTCTGGGGTGAAAGAAAAATAAGTGTAATTGCTTCTTTTTTCCGACTCACATATTGCTTTGTTCATTGTGAAATAACGAAGCATTATTTGATCCCATTATTCTGTAAATGAGATTGAGGAAATGGTACATCTGCATTCATGCGGTGACACAGAGTTGGGAAATGTTTATCCCACCGACATTTAAAAATAGCAGCTCCATCTTTTGTGGTAATGAAATTGTAGGTGTTTCACTGTAAAAATATATTTTGTAATACACACAAATACAGCAAAGTTAAATTCAGTACTAGCGAATGCTCTTGTGGAGGCTTTCCTCTGTGCTTGTGTTTTTGGTAATGTGGTTTTTGCTTCTTTGAAACCAAAGCCTTTCTGTGGGCAGTGATGGATAGGACATAAAATCCACTGGCGAATTTTTTTTCGGTGAGACGGAGGTTAAGTTTCCGGAACCATTCAGCATGTACACCTGCCCTCTTGTGGCATGCATCTGTACATTCACTGTTTTTAAGACCAAGACATGGGTTATCCTAAGCAATATTCCAAGTGACCCTCCAAACTTCTAATCACAAACTTTTCTCCCTAAACGTTCAACATTGACTATATATCTCCTCTGCTGGGTGTGAAATCCCTCAAGGTACTCACATTTGGCAAAATTCCTTCTTTGGCATGCCATCATTCACTTTCCTCTATGTACTAGGGACGTATAGCAAGTTACCTCAAAACTTAATGCTACCAAACAACCATTCTCTGAGTGAGAAAGTCAAACAAGAAAGGGTATATTTGGGGTCTCAGGAGACTTCAAAGACTCAAGCCAGGGTTTTGACACATCGGAAGACTTAGTCACTCAAGCCACTGGTTTTACAAGACTGGTGTACACGGACTGGGTCAGAACAGGTTTGGGTGACTTCCATAGGGAATGGAAAACTATATGACTGTTCCAACTCTCAAGCCATTTTCTTTCTAGAGAAAATTACATTCACAGTTGATTGTCTTTTTCTAATTGATCTCTGCAGGTGGACAATTTCTTAAACATTATTATCTGAAAGAAGTCAATAGATGGAGAGAATGATGAGGGACGTGTGTGTGTGTGCATGTGCGTGTGTGTGTTGTGAAATCAGTGTACAAGCCAAAACTGTGGAGAACAGCACAATAGGTCTCCTCCAGCCCTTCCCAGAACCTCAGATTTGGGAGGGGTTGCACACTTGCTGTCTTCTCCAGAGGCAGGTGGCCTTTTAGTTGTAAACACAATGTGCCTTGTAACCTGCTTCTTTCCACTTAACATTATCTGATTCTTTTCTTTTCTTTTCTTTTTCTTTATGAGCAATGAAATTTGATCTGGGAGACTGGTCACCGCTGTTTTGAAAGAAGACCATGGTCAGAAAGGTTGGTGAGTCCTATCTAAACCCCGTGGTCTTTGGGGAATCAGGAAATTAAACTTTTTATTTGCTGGTCTTTGACTTTCTCATAAATGTACACAATTCAACTTTGTTTGAGTGCACTGTAAAAGCAGACACAGGTCAGGGAACAAAGACATGCCGTGGAGTAATTAGGAACTAGGTGGGGGCAGGGCAGAAGTTTATGAGGGGGTGGTGGTAGTTGGCCAGTCTATCCACCAGTGTGTGTGTGTGTGTGTGTGTGTGTGTGTGTGTTCACCTTCCAGGTTCATGTTTGCCCTTGGGGTATGTAAATTGCCCTGTCTGTTTTTCATTTGGTATTGTCCAGATGTTTAAAAACCAGCAACTGATCTTTTCACAGTCACTTAAGGGAAAGGATAAAGGAAGTTTGCCACCAAGTGATTCTCAACAACCACGGCTCTCTGCGTCTGATTATCGTGTGGAGCACTCACACACTTGCAGCTTCTAGTGTAAGAGAAGCGTTGTGAGAGAGCCAGGCAAAGCCCATTTCCAACTTTGAAGGGTCTCCCTTCAGAGCGGGTCGTTGCAGGGATTCTGACCTTGTTTGCTTCTGCACATTCTGTGACACCCCAGACAGGGTGTGTTCTGGCAATTTCCGCAGCAAGCCCACTGAGGTCGTCGGTGTTGCTCACGGTCCTGAGGAGGTGGTGTGTGAGCTCTGGACACTGTGTCTTATGAAATGGGTTTCTTTGTATGATAGGTTTAGAGCTAGTGCGTTCTCTTCTCTACCGGTGATCACAGCTATTAAATAAACAAATGACAGGAATCTCTCATCAGAGACACACAGCCCGAGTGAGAAGCTGTCATCTTTGCAGATGTGTCTTTACTTACCGCTGTGGCTTTGGCTAGCAAAGTGATAGTGGCTGATTGCTGAGCTGGATAACACCCATTTTGTTAAAAACGAAACAACAACGAAGACCCCAGAAGGTTAGAAATGCTCAGGTCTTCAGGGTTTGGTTTAATGGTCAGCTGTTCTGAAAATATTCATTAGCGCGGTGAGTTGTTACTTGGGCCAGAGACCGAGCCCTAAGCTCCATGGTAGGCTGAAGATGAAAGGTTTGGAAGGAATCTACCCACCACACACTTGCAGTCTTTGAGGAAAAGAAACCTAATGTCACACATGCCTAATGTCACAAGTGCCATGCTCAGGGCTGTGAGGGGTTCTGGGGAAGTGTTCACATTATCTGTGAGTGGAATGACCTAGCTTTCTCTAAGAAAGGCAGGAAAAGGAGCCATAGTCACAAGAGACCCAGTCCACCGCCCACTTAATTAACACTCCCTGGCTCTCTATAAACTAGCAGAAAATAATGTTGGCACAGAGGAATATCGGGATCTGATTGTGGAAAATTTAACAGCAAAGAGTCTTGACAAGTATGCACCATTCCATTGTTCCACCTATCAAGAGTCGTTGAGAGATCAGCCTGAGGCCTCGCTGATGTGTATGTGTGTATACATGCACATGCACTAGTGTGTAGGCCAGGGGGATAACCTCAAGTGCTGTTATTCAAATGCTGTCCACCTTCTTTGGAGGCAGAGTCTCTCATTGGCCTGGAGCTTGCTGGTTAGACTAGGCTAAATAGCCAGCAATCCCCCGGGATTCACCTGCCTTCACCTCCCCAGAGCTAAGATTCCACATGTGCACCATACCTGGGTTTTTTTAATGTAGGTTCTGGGCATCAAATTAGGTCCTTTGGCTTGCAGAGCAAATACCAACTGAGTCATCTCCCCAGCCCAGACCTCTTGATTATCATCAGTTTTTGTTGTACTGACTGTGAGGGATTAAGCCTCATGCATGCTAGGCAAGTGCTCTGTCAAAGAGCTACATCTCCAATCCGTTACTATGTGTAGAACTTAAAGCCTGCATCTAGTGCTTTAGAAAACATTCCACATGCATTTTCTCATATAACACTTCGTGCTAACAGGTAAGTCCTATAAATAACCAAGACTTGGAAGGAACTTGCTCACCATCACAAAGATGGTGGGTAAAAGGCTGGGGATCAAAGCTTTACTTCTCAAGCAGTGAGCTTAAAGCAAGCAGCCTTTATCACAGTCCCACGTACATACATTCTAGAATGCTCTTTCAGTCATTCTCTGTGACAAGGCAAGTGTTCAGCAGTACAGCAGAAGAGGGAGTACAGAGTCTCCAGGCCTGAGAACATGGTACTGTCTTGATGCCCTCACATCTCCTGGACCTGCCTGCTCTTTCTTTTCATCCTGTTTTCTGGGCATCCCAACCAGCATCCATGTCATGCACAAGTCGTTTCCGGGCTAGGAGATTCTCCCTGCAGCCTGAACTCCTGAGACTCTTCTGAGTGTTGATTGTATTGTATTCACTGATAGAATAGCCAATCTATATTCAGTTTTGGTGTCTACACGGAATTTCCAAACCAGTTCACACACACTTTTCTAAACCCTGCAATTTGGTTCCGTAAGTGCTGTGCATATTGTGACCCATCATATCTGCCCCTCTCCTCTCACCTCCTCCCTCCAAGCACATCCCTCTCACCTACTCTAGTGTCTACAAAAGCTCTGGCACTTACTATGGGATCTTTCCTCTTAAATCCTAAGTGTACGGTGTGCAGCGTCATTGGCTACAGGCACCATGTTACACAGAACATCTCTGGAGCTTATTCTTCTAGCTTAACGCAAATTTCTGGCCTGTTGATGACTAACTCCCCAATCCATAGTAACCACTAGTCTAGCCTTTGGCTTTATGAATCTGACTATTTTCAATACTTGGAAGCATCTACCTTTCTGGGTATGCCTTATTTCACTTAGCACATGTCCTCAGAGTCTCCGCAGGCTGCTGTGAGTCACCACAGTTCCTTCCTCCCTGAAGCTGTACAGTGTGGTCTAGCTCCATGGGCTGTCACTTCTACCTGTTCGGTTGCTGTCCAGGTGGCCTCCATATCCCCAACTTCTAACGCTGCAGAAGAGTTTTGAGATCCTGATTTCAATTCTTTTGGATTTTGTTTTCCTACCAGTCCTGGCTGGCCTTGGAGCCACCTGGTGAGCTTTATGTAAAAGCTGAGGCATCTCCACCTCCAGAATCTTACCTAGGTTGGTCTAGTGGGACCCAGGCACTAATGGATGCTACCTGGGCTCCTTGGGAAGCTTGAAGAACAGTTAGCTTCATAGGCCTTAGCCCCTCTTCTGTGCATATGCACTTGGGACTGGAGAGACTGGTTAAGTGTGCTTACTACTTTTCCAGAGGACTTACATTTGTTTCCCACATCATTGAGCTGCCCCCACATCAAGCAGCTCACAACTGCTTATAACTCCATCTCCAAGGGCCTCCCCGGGCACCCACATACAGACATACCCATGCATGTAAGTCAAAATAAATGTTAAAGAGGATAGCCTTGACTCCAGCCTCGTCTCACACACATCTCCATTTTCCTTCTGGGAATAGTTTTTGCTCCCTTCTGTCATTTTCTCCTGCCCCTTTATTGATCTGCCAAACCTAGTTAAGATCCCAGAGGACCTCAAACCCTCTGCAAATCCAGACCTGCTGCTGCTGGGTCTCCTCCAGCCTGGTCCTGGGTCCACCCAATGCACCTTCTACCCCCTTACAATAAAACATCATCGCCGAGGGCCTCTGCGATCTCCCTCCCTTCTCTTAACATCTCTCCTGTCTTGTCCCAGCTTCCCATGCTGCCACGGTTTGAATGTGAACAGTTGATCACACAGCATCCTCAGTAAGAAGAAAAGAGACGATGTTTAGCTCTCTTTCTCCTTTCTCTTCAGTCCAGAGGCTCCAAAGGACATGAGATGGTGCCACCCCCACTCAGGGTGGTCTGGAAACCCCCTCAAAGACACACCCAGAAATGTGTCTCCATGGTGACTCTAAACCATCAAGAAGACAATGAAGATTAACCATTGCAACCACCACCCCCAGCTGTGTGCCAGACACGCCCTCAGCCTCCTTCCAGTGGATTAAACTGAACTCACCTGAACCCTCACCCGCTGCCCCTGCCCCGCCCCTCCACAGTTTCCCTGCAGTTTGTTTCATTCAAGTAGGGGGACATATGCTAACCAGGATCAGCCAAGACCAAACACTTTGTGTTCCTGGCTGTAAGGTGAGAAAACAGTAAACCTCATTCTGTCTGCTGAATAATTCCATTACCTCTCTCTATTACACTATTAATTCTTCATTTTACCTATCATTAAGCTTTCAGTAAATAAATAAATGAAGCCAGCACAACTGCTTATATCCATAAGTAATCAAAATGTATTTAGTGCTTTAGTAAGTAGCTTGTTTTTCTAATTTTCCTTTAATTAGCAGAGAAAGAAATAAAATCAATTCCTTATCCTGCAGATAAAAAATTAAACTCAGCTTTCTCCCTCATACATATCAAAATTTGAATGTACACTAGAAACACAAATTCATAATCATCCTGTAATATAATATGTATCCAATATTAAACACATTGCTATGACATTTATCTTCTCTCCCTGATCACAGCTTAATAAAATTATAATTATGACCTTTCAAAGCATCCTCGCCCGATCCACACTGACGCGGCATCCTTAGCTTCAAATCTTGGCTCTTTCTAGGGGCAGATACATCTCCTTGACAGGTCATCTGGTCTGGATGCAAAGCAAGGATGATGTTTGTTATTGCTCACCTTTGTAGTGCAGAGGCCAGAGCAGTGCTAAATCCAAGTAAAGGCTCAAAAAGCAGTCACCAGCCCCATCCCTAATGAAGAAGCTATTTCCGTTGATATCTGCTGGGGAAGGGAAAATCAGTTTTCTCCAATGGAGTGTCCCTGGGTATATCAACCACACTCCAAAGCAGGGCCCATGCCCCAGGCCAAGAAAAAAGGACTCCATGTTTTCTTTCTTTTTTCTAATGTGTGTGTGTGTGTGTGTGTGTGTGTGTGTGTGTGTGTGTGTGTGAGAGAGAGAGAGAGAGAGAGAGAGAGAGAGAGAGAGAGAGAGAGAGAGCATTTGCTTGCTTGCTCCTTGTTTAGTTTGGGCTTTTTTTTTTTGCCTTATTGACTATATTATTTTTAAAAATTTGTCTGTTTTGATTTCTTTTTTTGTTTATTTTTGATACTTTTCCTGTTTTGTTTGGAGAGAGAACATGAAGTTAGGTAGGGAGGTGGGACAGATCTGGAGGAGTTGGGGGAGGGGAAATATGATCAAAATATATTGCATGAAAAAAACTTTAAATAAAAATCATTTTTACGTAGTCACCAAATGGTTAAACATGTGAGCATTTATACATGTGACAGGGCTATATATAGTGGATCTCAAAGGGCACGGGGCATTTGGGAGGATGCTTAGTACACAGTGGGGTTGTGAGTGGGAGGAAGCACTATGTTAGAAAATATGCTTTAAGTCAACTCATACTCAGCTGCAAACAGCACCTGCTTTTACCTGGACCGTTTTAATTGCTCAAGGATACCCAACACTCAATTGATACGCTCCAGCAAAGCCAAATTCTTCCTTAAAAGATTGAGAAGTTTCCAGATATTTGGTGCTGTAAACTATTCTGTTTGGGGTTTTGTTTGTTTTGAGACAGAGTGGGTCTCATGTAGCCCAGGCTAGCCTCAAACTTGCTATGTACCCAAGGATGACATTGAATTCCTAACCTCTGAGTGCTGTAACCACAGGCCTTTACCACCATGGCCTGCTAGTGCTTAGAGAAACAAGAATGTGTCTCTTGTGGGGTTACATCGGGGACTTCCTGATGCTCTTTTTGGAATCTCATCAATATTTGGAGGGTTGGGTACTCCACTTCCAGGTGATGCCAGTCATGGAATCTCAGAAGGAGGTTCTAGCCACAGAAGACTGTGGTATAACACAATGGTGGTCTCTTTTCCAGCCAAAGGAATAACTGTATTCTCCCTCAGGGAAGGCTGTTTCTGCCATAGTCATCATCAATGTGAGTGATGAAGAGAGTTGCTCATCCCCTCTGGAAGTAGGATTGTCCATGGTGCGTGATGCTGGTGCAGTCAGACGGGTGCCTGTGGGGAGCAGAGGTGATGGCCCTTTCTTTCGCTGGCACCTATCTGAGCTTGAAAAGGAAAAGGGACAAAGGACAGGATCCCCACTTTTGTGCCTGTCCTACCTGACTTGGGAACTTTTGGAGCTGTTTGACTTTGATTAGGAAACAGAACAATGAGGTAATTCCTGTTCCTCTGCAGAAATTACATGCTGCAGTTAATTCAACGCTCTCAGACAGGCATGGTGAAGGCTGCGAGTTCATTCTCTCCGTTACGTTTATTTGGTGAGTCAGGCTCTGGCAGGGGGCTGATTTGCTGTTTAATATTTTGGGGGGATTCTTTTGGTGTGTTGGGAACATGTTTGCTGAAATACTGGGTGTTAAACAAGATGTTTTCATTTGTTTTGATGGGTTCTTGTGAAGGCACTACTCCGCATTTCACACTTACCCAGCACTTTCTATCCTCAACCAGCACCAGGATGAGCGCAGCAACTACCCCGTGTGTTTGTGAAGAGTGGGTCTGTTTCAGCCAGAGAAAGGCAGAGCTGGGAAGGACCTCCAAGCCTCAAAGCTCACAGCAGAGCTGAAAGGGGTCTTTCCAAGCCCTTGGCTCCCACTGTCATGCTCCAAACAAAGATGATGGGCAGCCTCCAAGAGCTCAAAGGAATAAATTGATTATTCTCGCCTGTTATATGATGTTCTTAGGGTGTTACCATAACAGCACAGATCCTTCCCTGAACTCAGCAGAACATATGGGAAGCCTATTTTTAGCTTACGATTCTTCCCCTACATCCATCTCTCTCCCTAGGAGTCCTCAATATGGACCCATTATGTAGGTGGGAAGAAAAAAGTTGAATTGGGTGAATGTCTATTCCTCCTGACCCTTGAGGCAGTGGTGACACATTTAACACTCTGGAACTATGATTAGGGTTAATCTATATGTGAAGCTTGCTCCTAAAGCATTGTCATATCAGCCTTAGTAGGAGACACAGAGCAAGGCCACACAGAAGAGTGCTTTTGGCCAAAGGCGGTCCCAAGATGCTCTACATAAGAAATCACTAAGCAGGAGCTGGGGCAGCCTGGTGCAGAAACATGAGGACCTGAGTTTAAATCCCCCATACCTACATTTTAAAAAAAGAACTGGGTGTGGTGGGCTCATCTGAAACACCAGTACTGAGGGGGTCAGGCAAAGACGATGGATCCTTAGAGCTCATTGGCCAAGCAGCCTAGCCAAAACAGTGAGCTGCTTCTTCTTCCGTGCAGAACTGTGCCTTAAAACATAAGGTGGAGGGCCACAGAGAAAAACACCTAAAGTGAACTCTTGACCTTATTGATTCTGGCCTCTACGTGCATTCTCACCCAAGTGCTCATACCTATCTGAACATATACATGCACCACACTCAGACACGTGCATACTAAAGAAGAAGTCACACAAAATAACTTTACAACCTAATCATGAATATCAAAATGAACCACAGAGGATTATGTGCCTCTGTTCAAAAGTAAACAGCACTTAAGAGAGCATTCCTTACAGAAAACCGCCCTGTCCCTTTATCTGTGCTGCCCAAGGATCTCCAAACCCTATTTTTGCATATCTAAGACCCATTAGTTATGCATATACCTGCTACATGCATGCACAGGAAGTGAAGGGAGCTTCCTGGTATTGTTCCAGAACGAGAGCCAGGCAGCATCCCTCCAGAACGGGGTTGCTGAGCCATCAGTTGCTCTCTTAGTGCCTAAGTGATTTCTAGCATGGCGCAAGTCCAAGGCCAATTCATTAAGGTGGGAGAAATCTATAAACACCTGCATGAAATTGATTAGCAAGTTGGGGTTTCTGTAACTGACTTCTTGATTGCTCCTCCATTCAAAATGACCCACTAAAACCAAGAGCCAGTGACAGCAACTCACTAGCAAGGTACCAATTTATGGAAGATTTTTATTTGCATGAAGTTTACTGTGTTTTGGAGTCCTCAGTTCCACCCTCCATTAAAGTCAAGTGTCCCCTTGTTCTTGGTTCACAGCATTAAGAATTGTGGGTAATTAGATGATGGTATTTGTTTTACACAGGAGAAAAGTAATTGAAGAAAGACTAGTTTTCAGGAGTGCTTCCATGATGATAAACATACCCCCCCCCCATTTCATTAATCGCCATGAAATTGCAGGTTTGGTTCTAAACACTTTTTAGCAGTGTGTGTGTGTGTGTGTGTGTGTGTGTGTGTGTGTGTGTGTGTGTAAATATAGTGTAATCCCAAGATTTTCAAGCTTCCCATGACTATCAAATGAGCCCTAGAAGCAGGACTAGACTTCAAAAGAAGCTCTGGCGTCACCACCGTGTCCTATTCAATGAGCTGCAATAAACCAGAGAGCCTTCTTGAAACTGGGAGCCAGAGAGTGTGCCTGCAAGGTACCCTCAACAGAGAAACAGGAGAGGATACTACGTTACCCGTTCATGATGCATAAAACAGGGTCTGCTAGTCCTTCTGTTTCTTTGAGCCCATTTGTAAGCTTCTGTCTTGTGAACATGAAATATCCCTAGCCTGCATTTCCTGCGGTATGGAAGACAGTGTGTAGGTGGCTGCCAAGGCGTAGCATTCAATTACACTGACCCATATATTAAGAAAGTTCCTTATTTTTCTCTTCTTTCCAAGCCTGTTGACTTCAAGGAGAATGTCTCTGGGATCTGATGGTGACATATCTAACAACCCCTGTGACACACACTCATCTCTAATTCCAACAGAGGGTTCCTCAGACAAGAAGCCCCTGGGAGGCAACACACAGCTGGAACTTAATCTCACTGTCTGTGTTTGTTTCCCATCATATTTACGTTTAGATTACTTCCATAACAAAAGTGTCTGGTTTTCTAAGACAAAGAAGACAGACAGAGCCCAGGTCAGGTCTGCTGCAAATGTGTGCCCTTGGGCTCCTCTGGTGCTGGCATGGATGTAGGGAATTTGGGGAGAGGTTGGAGCAAGGGCATTTGGGATTACTTATAGAGTTCCTCTGCCATGTCTGATCCCCATCATTTTCTCTGCTAAGCACTAAAATGAATCAAGGTCATTGTTGAGGTGGATGAACTGAGAAGTAGGTAGTTGGATTGGAGGTCAAAGCAATGTCTCAAGAAGGTCTAAGTAGATAAACTGGGAGCTCTTTCTCCCAGCTAGTAGCCACACCCAGAGCCACTGTCCTGTCTCTTACTATAGCCCCCCAACCCCATATAGTCAGTGTGAGAACATGCACACAGCTCACACTGTCCCTCAAAAGCCATGAACATAGAAAAAGAATCAAAAAGTGTGTGCTGTACCTGAGAAGGACAGTGAGGGGAGGGGAATAACAAAACATCAGACATTAAAGTTAGTATCAGGCAACATTCATCCATAAGTGAAAACCAGAGAGAGAAACTGTCTTGGTAAATAAAGTGGAGCGTGATCAAGGAAGACTGGTATCAGCTTCTGGTGCTACATACGCACATGCACACACAAAGAAAGAGTAAATTGTAAATACTAACAAATGACTTCGAACTATACGTATATTTTATAGGAGAGAAAGAGGAGTGGGTGGCGTCTATTACAGTATTGTTGCTAGAGCAAGGACGTGTGACAGAATCTGTACACATACCACCTGGGGAAGGGACAGCAGGACAGTGTAGAGCCAGCCCTGGGAGAAAAACAGGGACTACAGAGGAACACTGTGATTATTGTTACTATTTATTCTTATTTTCTAAAACAAAAAAATTTCAACATGCATGTACTTAAAAAACTGCTTTAGAGGGAAAGAAAACTAAATAAGACTATCAGAGGTTATGCTCAATTAGATAAATATAAATTTTAACTATATAAAACCTACAATAGAAGTTGGGATTCTGGGTTTCATTTTCGAAGCAGCCACTATAAACTTAGAAATAAAATTACTATCAATGCTAATGCTAAAAGTGTATCTAGGCCTACCCAAAGAATGTGTCAAAAATGATACCGAGTTATTATTTTCACAAAAGATGGAATTGTTTACACAGAAAAAAGAAGGGAGAAGCAAATGGAAAATTACTACAACTTACTTTTTATTTCTTTAGATTATTTTATTAGAAGTCCAGCTGGGGGAACAAATACAAGATTTATATATGGGAATAATTAACTTCTTCCTAGTCGTAGCTAATCTAAAAGAGCAACTTTAAAAAATATTAAAAATTACCACCCAAACCCAGATCCAGAAAGATAAACATGGCATGTTGTCTCTTGTGCATGGTTGCTATGGGGCCATGGGGGAATTTCAAGGGAGGTGGGACAGACCCACCCACCTTCATACCATAGGTGGTATGAAGGGGGTCTGGGGGATAGTGGAGCACGAAGGACTACGTGGGGTGGGGGATGGAAAGACAGGATACAGGACGGAGTGTGTGGAGAGAGAACTAAGACTAAAGACCTTAGAAAATGCCATATGGAAACCTGTTACTGTAAAATTTTCTTAACATACACACACACACACACACACACACACACACACACACACACACACGCACGCACGCACACACGCACGCACACGCACAGGCACACACGCACACATGCATATGCATGCGCATAGAGTTTAAATGGAATCACCCTATAACAGGGAGCAATCCTTCTCCTAGACACCATAGGCTATCAAATAAAAATCCCAGTATCAGGTGGACTTTTTGAGATGTTGGTTATGGGGTACCATAGACCCCCCAAACATCACAGGATATTGCCATTGCTCTTAGTTATCTTCTAGAACTTGAAAGTCAGCCCTTATTGCTAAAAATACCTCTTAATGGAGTCATAGAACGAAAACTCAAGCTGGTACCCACCCGGAAGCTTTATCCCTACTGGCTGACTTTTATGGTACTGAAGGTGTTACGGATGCTACTGAAAGAGGAAAGCAACCATCAGTCTTACCCAGCTGTGAACCCTTCAAGCTACAATAATGACTGGCCTGGCAAGGTAAGTTAGATGGTGTAATAGTGGTACAAACGTTATGGAAGTAACCAGTCACATACTGGGAGGACTTAAAGTCCACTCTGTAAGATGGAGATCATGCCTGGTACTGTTAACTGGGAAACAAAAACCCATGACTCTTTAGGTCATAGGCCCTATAGAAGAACCTACTACTACTATTCTACTAAATGGACACAGTAAAAAACTCACCCCTAAGTTCTTATCTACATAGATAAGCATACCTCTCAACCTTCATTGGGGAAACTTCTTTTTTTGCAGTAGATGATGATTAATACAGAGACCCAGTAAAATACTACGGAGTGCTGATCTCTAAATGGAACATCTCGAACACACACACACACACACACACACACACACACACACACACACGCGCACACACACACACACACACGCACACACACACAGCATCAGAGGTCATCATCGAAAAAGAGGTGGGAAGACTGTAAGAGCCAAAGATAGTGAACGTCTGCAGTGGAACAGTCTTTTCAGAACAGGACAGAGCAATGGCACACGTGAACTCACAATGGCTGTGACTGTGTGCCTAAGACCTGCACAAGAACAGTCCAGCGTGGGTAGGGGGCTTCAGGATTTTTTAAAGGTTAGAATAAATGGGGAGACACACCACAGTATAAAGTTGGCAATTTTCCCATAAATTAGCGTCTACATTTGAGGAAATTCCTATCAAGTTGACAGTAGATTTCACTTTTTATGGGACAGTCTTGTTCTGAAGTTACAAATAAGAAAAATATTGCCTCATATACCAAAACAAGACCATTTTAGTATAAATGAAGAAACTAAAGTTAGGGAGACACCTATTGGTTAAGACTCTTGCCATGCCAGTGTGGGGATCCCTGTATGAATGCTGGGGGTGGGGGTGGGGATGCAGCTGTAATTCCAGTCCCCAAAGGTGGAGGCAGAGGAAACAGGCTAGAGAGACTGGCCATATAGGGGAGCACTGGGTTTGATTTAGAGATTCTTCCTCAATGAACAAGATGAAAGGGTCAACCTCTGGTGTGCACATGCAGGCGTGCACATGCCCGCGCACACACACACACACACACACACACACACACACACACATTTAAATTAACATGAGCACACACATACATGTGTAAAGAAGAAAAGGGAAAATAGAAGCAAAATTATTATCTTTTCATCTATAAATACCCAAAAGATAATGGGAAGGAAGAAAACTGCAAACTCAATAATCGGCAGGGGATTAATGGGTCCCAGTCTTTCCAAGGCAGCTTGGCCATGATATTGGATTGTGTATTCCATCCAATTCCACACCAATAAGGTAAGCTTTCATTATCTGCTCCTGAGGTACACACAAGCATGCACCCAAAGAGGCTGATCTAACATATCCACAGAGCATGCTCTCTGAGACTATGGTTCCTGCAGGACTCCAAAAGTTATTAACAGTCCAATTGCCTACTGAAAAGAAAATGATTTCTAAAAACATAGTGAACATCCACACTTGGAGATGAAGCACAGCTAATTCTTTCTAAAACCTTTTTAAAGATTCACTTTACTATTTTTATGTGTGGAGGGGGCAGTGCATGTGAGTACAGGTGCCTGTGGAGGCCAGAGTTCATGAGAGTCTCCCAGAGCTAGAGTTAAGGCAGTCTGAGTTGCCCAGTGTGAATTCTGGGACACAAACGAGTTTCCTTTGTAAGAACAGTACACATTCTTAACCACTAAGTCATCTCTCTAGCCCATCAACTAGTTCTTTACAAAAAAAAAAATTAAGCTATGTATTACTGATGTTGGAAGAAAGCCAAGGTACACGGCTAGACAGCAAAACTGAGCTATGAAACGTTACATGTTGTGAGACATGGCGTCCGCTCAAGCTTTTTTGTATCCGGATGTATGTATCTGAATGCACATGCGTAGAACTGAAACAAGCAGTCGAATGACTTTTAGTGACAGGACAAGGGTCGGAGCTGAAACAGAATAGAGGGGACGTTTTGCCTCTTCTGCATTATTTGGAATTTCAGAATGAAAATTTAATCGTATATGAAGTGCATCATTTTTTCAACTCCCCCAAAGGTAAACGTGACAACCTTAACAGTTTATTTACACATGTGTATAGCTTCATACAACTTTGCAAGAATTTGGGTATCTTCAACCTTATGAAAATCACAGAAGGGTTGGGTCAGAGACATACTTTATGAATGCCTGATGAGATGACATCACAAAGCTCATCAAGAATCTTCTGGAAGGATTAGGGCTCCTGTGGAGAGTCGGCCTTTGTGTCAACAGAAAGCTCCTCATCTGGCTGTTTTTCCTGTTTTTTCAAAAACTCTGCATATTTTTGGTCGTGAATAAACTTGAAGGCACTCCATTTTTCATCGTAACATCTAGGGAAGCGTCGGAAAGTTGCGATTACCCTGGCTTCCTTATGTACATAGGATGTTTGGTTATTTGAAAGGCCATCAAAATGGGATGGGATGAAGTCACAGGCCCAGAGATTGAAATTTCTAGAAATGTGTTGCCTTTTATCTGGGGAGATCTTCTTGCGTCCCAAGCCCTAGGGAGGAGGGACAAGATTAGGGGAGAGATGCACAAGGTCACACAGTTCTGAGGATTTCAATGAAATCAACTAACGACATGCATGTATTTAAATGCGTACGTAAGACAACCATTATGAAAGCCAACCTGTTGACTCTCAAAAGTCAACACCATCCTGGCAGTGCCTTATTGCTGTTCTGTTTTTCCCTTGTGACGAAGGAGACTGGACTTTTAGAGACAAGGAAGGTGAAACCAGAGGAACCCCAGCCATATATCTATAACCTGCTAAGAACCCTCAATTCCCAGGGAAGCACAACTCCTGACTGCCTCTGAGGAGGCAGCAGATTGAATTCTTTTCCTACCCTTTCGGCATCTCCCAAAGGGAGCAAGATCTCTGGTCTCTGCTCACAGGCTTGCTTCTTAGCAGTTGGCGCCTTACAATGTAAACCTGAGAGTCGCCATGTATTCAGAATTAAACATTTGATTCATCACGACGGGGTGAAAACTAAGAAAGAAAATGAATGTTGGCACAAAGGACTGAAAAGAGATAGACACCAGGTTCCACAGACCCTGTACCAATAAAATGAAGCTGACTGCTCACAAGGGCCCATCATCCAGGTGGCAACAGGGCCTGATAGGATGCTTGAATCAGGATGAAAGGGAATCTACAAAGTACCACAGCTGACATCTGCCTCCCTACTTCAACCACCCTCAAATCCAACTAACTGGGGATGGAAAATATTTGTGTGTGTGTGTGTGTGTGTGTGTGTGTGTGTGTGTGTGTGTGTACCAAAAATATATTAACCATATCTAAACTGAACATGTATAGACTTTTTCTTTATCATAATTCCCTAGACAATATTAAAACTATTTGCACAGCATTTACAATACATGGAAGTAGTCTAGAGTATATGCATGGGTAACATGGGTAATATATAAATGTTATGCACTGTCTATAAGAGACAAGCATCTGCTGATTTTTGTATCAATAGGGGATCCCAGAAGCAATCCCCACAGATACCCAGGATGACTGCATTTACATACTGGAGACACAGTGTGAGGAAACGCCCAGGGGCAGTGCGATGGCTCCTGAAATACAGTCTGTACAGACCAGCCTGTGAGGCTAGAACAGGGAAGAAAGGAGGACAAAGAGAAGATGCTAGGCACATTGCATCTTTTGGGAAAGTTATTTGAGGATACTCCAACAAAATGAAAAAGAAATAAAAAGAAAAAAACAATATAGGGAAGAGCTTCAAGGAAAGCGACCAGCAATATAAGTCAAAATACTTGCAAAACATGTGGCCATGAAATATATTGGAAAATTAAGAGGAGGGAACAAGGGGGGCCGAGAAGGAAGGCTTGGACATGGAAAGGAAAAGGGAGGAGGAGGGAAGGGAGGAAGAGAGGCGAGAGGGTAGACTGGAGAGAAGCTTTAGTCAGACCGGAGCAATCAGGACCAGTGGCTGAGCTGCAGTCAGAAGCCCCTTCAGGGCTCATCCAGAGACTGAGAGAAGCCAGCCAAGGCCACCACCCTACCAGCCCCAGGGAAGAAAGAACAGAGGGAGGATCCTCAGAAGGGGCTCTTTATCCTTGGGGAAGTCTGCAGGTGTTCATTTTGTATCCAGAGAGTAGTGCCTTGTTAGTACACATTTTAAACACTCGTATTTGAGGACAACTATTAGTAAAAAGTCAGCAGAAGTCAGGACAAGCAAGTAAATCCAACTGATAGAGCACTGTGGGGAGAGAGAACAAAAAGAATCAGCAAGAACATGATAGATAAGAGACAGAAAGTAAGCGGCAGGTGTAAAACCAAAACACACAGCTGTCATAACAATGTGAACGGCTTAAATTCTTAGATGGAGAAACAGTGACTCTCGAGGTCTGTTTTCGTTTTAATTGGGCTGCACTCTGTTTATAATGGAAGATAAACCCAAAGCAAAATGACTAAGCTTCATGAAGACATGAATGGGATATCTATATAACTCCCCTCCCACCAAGACTCAGGACAGCTGTAGAGGAGAGAGCAGAAAGAGTGTAAGAGCCAGAGGTCAGGGAGGACCAGAGCGAAACTCACCCTGAACCTGACAGGACGATTGCACCTATGGACTCACAGCTGTTGCGGCTGCCTGCCTAAGATCTGGACAAGGTCAAGCTAGTCAACAGTCTTGCATGGAGTTAGGGAGGGTCTCAGTAGCCCCCACCCCTAGCTGAGGAGTTATAAAGAGTTGATGGCTTCTGGGAGAGAGGGTCTGTTTTCTTTAAGGGTATGGTCATGGGAGGCGAAAGGCTCCCGTGAATGCTCCCACAGCCATGAGTATACAGGCCTTGGTGGGTTATTTAAAAACAAACAAAAAAAGGACATAAAGTTGGGAAGAGGTGTGGAGCTGGGAGGTGGATCTGGGAGAAGTTAGGGGAAAGAATGGGGTGAATACAATCAAAATACACCGTAAGTGTATATGAAATGCTCAAAGAATTAGTAAAAATATATATTTTTTTGTTTTTTTGTTTTTTTGTTTTTTTGTTTTTCGAGACAGGGTTTCTCTGTAGCTTTGCGCCTTTCCTGGAACTCACTTGGTAGCCCAGGCTGGCCTCGAACTCACAGAGATCCACCTGCCTCTGCCTCCCGAGTGCTGGGATTAAAGGCGTGCACCACCACCGCCCGGCAAAAATATTTTTTAATTCATAAAGACAAAGGAACTACACTTTGTAGTGCAACACATGCAAAAAAGGATCCATGACTAAAAGAAACACATAAGGCTGAGGGATACGTGTAACGAGTCTTTCTCTGTCCCACCAGCCAGCTCCCAAATAATGACACAGAGTCTTATTATTTTTATGCAACAAGACATGATACTAAACTTTTTAAAGAAAAACCAAAAAGTGTTGAAATTTAAGAATAACTTTTAGAAGCAGAAATTGACAGACCAAGACAAAGAGTAAGAAATATTTCATAACATAATTAACAGTCCTCAGCTAATAACTTTGCAATTAAATGAGGGGCTATATAATCTTTTTAATCACTACTGAGACACTTTAAAATTAATCACATGCAAAAATAATCTCTACTACTCAAAAAGTCTAAATCACAGAGTGTCCTCCATAAAACTTAATTAACACCAAGATATTAGATATTAGCAACAAATACATAACCTAACAAATTCTGGCCACATTACAAATTCAAGAAATCTTCCAAACAGCTCTATTAAAGGAGAAATTAAAAGTTAAATAAAGATTATTTGGAGGCAAATACTAATCAGACAAATTAGGTCTGATTAACACGGGTTTTAATGATGTGTTTGCCTAAATATTATCTGTTCATTTATTTTCTCGTTCTGACTTCTGATATTTTCCTAATAGTTACCTACAAGTGTAAATGTTTAAGAAGTGTATTAACAAGGTACTACCCTCTGGATATAAAAATGATCACCTCCAGATTTCTCCAAGAGAAAAACAACCCTTTCGGGGAGCTTTAGCTCTGTTCAGACAATGGAACAGTATTAGAATTATTGGTTAGGTCTGAATAATAATCTTCTTGGTATAGCCAGAACTAGAGAATATTCATAGTTTTAATCATCTCTAACAAAAATGACAAGTATTTGAATTCAACTGTCAACTGAAGAATATTTTAAAGAATAGAAAAATATGGGTACTTTGATTGACATTACCATTAAATTTGAAATGGATGAGTTAAATTTTAGGCAAATACATCATTAAACTCTATGTAATAGGAAGCAGGAAGTTTGAATAGACAGATTAGTAGTCAAGGTAAAATGCAAAAAGCTTGTTCTTAAAAGTGTATCAAAGCCAAACCTAAGCAGTTTCATAAAATTATTTAGCCAGGACCTCCTGTACAGTAGGCAAACTACTCCACTCAGCTGCCGGCCCTGTCCTGGGTCCTGTGGGCAAGTTCTGTCAAACCACCATAAACTGAAAATCCAATGTTAAAGTTATGTAAGCTATTCTAGAACACAGAACACGCTGGGAAACCTCCGGAACCTTTGTGAAGGCTCTTGTCACTCTGCTAAGATGCGTGGGTCCAAGCCTGCATGTGTCATTAACAAGATACACACTCCGGTGGATCCGCCCACTAGACTCTGATCAGCAGTTAATCATCAAGGTAAAGAGTTGAAAAGATAAACAGGGATGCAAATATTATTTGTAATTTTACATAAATCTGGGTTGACTGTCAAAAATATTTATTTATGTGTGTGTGTGTGTGTGTGTGTGTGTGTGTGTGTGTGTGTGTGTGTGTGTATGTGTGTGTGTGTAGGTCAGAGGACAAGTTGTGAAAGTTTGTTATCCTTTTCCACCATGTGGGTCCCACAGATCAAATTCAGGTCTTCAGGTTGGCAACAAGCACTCACTGAGTCATCTCACCATCACTTATTTGACTTTTTCAATGAACATATGTTATTGTGGCAATTTAGAAAGTGTATTAAGTGGAGCTAGAGAGATGGCTCAGTAGTTTAGAGCACGTGTTGCTATTGCAGAGGACCTGGGTTTGATCCCAGCATCCACATGGTGGCTGACATCTATAATTCCAGTTCTAGAGGATCTGACTGTGGCGGACCAGCCCCCACACTTATTTACCCCAGAACTCTTGAGGAATGAGGGATAAGAGACTTAGAGAGTTAAGAAGCAGAGAGGAAACACAGAATAGACTCAGCTAGACCTGGATCCTTATCCAAATGGGCCCAGAGCTTTAGTCCAAAGGGCTATTTATAACAATGCCAAGGGGTGGAGCAAAAGACCTCCCCCTTGCTAGTTAGACCCTTACAAACACCTGGTACCCAGGCCTGTGGTCCAATCAATCTCTTATGCAGTCCTGCTGGGTACAGCCACTAGAAAACCTAGTGGGCTCAAACATGTTTCTTTCTGACCTCCATGGGCACCAGGTATGCATGTGGTGATACGGTGCCCAGACATTCATGCAGGCAAAACACTTGTACGCATAGAGTAAAATAAAATAAACATTTTATTATAAAGAAAACATTAAACACTCCACTTGGAGAGGGCAGGGTGGAAATTTTGACTCAGTATTCAAAAGCAAAACAGGTTTTTAGGTTAAGCTACTCATGTTTACTTGGAACAAGGTTGTGTGGAGGGAAAAATTTTTCTGGGCATGATGTTTCATCTCAGTCCTTCTCAGTTTGCTCATTTCCATATCAAGGATAAGAGTAATTAGCCCATAGGAGTGGTACGGGGCTTAAACGGGATAATATGAAACACTGGTGTGTAGTAAAAGCTTAATAAACAAAGGATGTTGCTAACTGCACCTTTGTCGTGTGGGTTTTCAAGTTTGGTAAGTGTTCCTGAAGCTCACCTGACACATTTTTCTGCCTAAGATACGCTAACCTGTGATGTCCAGCGTAGCAACCACTGGCCGCTAGTTATTGAGTGCTTGAACGTGAGCAGTTTAAACTGAGATTAGTAACATGTAAATCAGATTTTTCAGGATTTAGTTTGAAAAGGGAACTGTAAAATAACTGATTAATAATTGTTATGGGGCCAATGAGATGCCTCAGCAGGTCAGGGCTCTTGCCATTGAGCCTGAAAACCGAAAATTGCATCCCCAGAGCCTACATGGTGGAAGGAGAGAACCAACTCCTGCAAGTCGTCTTCTGACCACCACCCACACTCTCTCTCTCCTCTCTCTCTCTCTCTCTCTC